>CAODLS011259100.1:0-33053 GCA_948243855.1 Flueggea neowawraea
AGTGTTACTATATGAACATTACTCCTTGATGCAGAATATTTCTAAAGTTTTAAGCCTATTTTGTACTTTTTATTCTGCTAATATTAATAATATTCATCATCCCACTAAGTCAAAATCAATATCAACTTCCTTTTTAATATATCAAATTTTGGTTGAAGTGTGTATAAATAAATGCACAAATGGCTTTTTTCTTCATTAAGTACTGATCACTCATTAGTCTTGCAAGTTTTCATGCACTCACGTCTATCTAGAGTGATGATTTGTGACACAACATGACATAATACATCATTTTGAAGGGTTAAAGAATTAATTTAATTTAATTTAATTCTTCTCTTCAAAAAAAAGAATTAATTTAATTTAAACAGGTTTGAATCATAAAATGATTAACACGTTTAAGCTTAATTCCAAACTAAAACATTTATATTCGTGAAAAAAATACTAATAATCATAATTAAGCGGACTTGTACAACGGTAGTGGTAGGTTTGTAAAACGAAAGAAACCCCCGGTTGTAACCGACCGTACACGTGGCATTATTCAAACAAACTCATGATTCATGAGCATATGATTTACACCCATTAAAGAATCCCATACTCGTCTCCAACCGTACACGTGGAATTGATTAATGAGACTGTCCCAGTGAGGACTCTATAAACAAACAAAGCGGCTCTCTTCTTCATTAACTTCCTAGTCTTTCGATCATCACATCAAACTACTCCCAATCCAACAAACCCAAACACCATCATATACCTCTCGTAATCCAAAATCTCGTCCCTCTTTACAACACCAAACCAAACAGACGGAGATTCTCAGGTGAGATTTTCAACTCAACTCCGCGATTTCGCTGCATTTTCTCGCAACCCCGTATCTTTCTTCACCAATTTCAATTTCTCTGATATCGGAAATTTCTTCTTCTTCCATTGTTAACCGTTTTATCTTTTTGTGTTTCTGTTTCAGGTTGATGTGTTTTAACGGAGAAATTGTTTTGATTTAATATAAGTATGGTTGAAAATGTCGTTAATTAACTGCTAATGTGAATTCGCGACTTTAGTTTAATTAAGTTTCAATGGGAGATCCGTCGCCAAATGCGAAGAAGAAGAATATTTATGAAGGGAAATTAGGGAATGCCGTTGCATCCGGCGCTAAAGCGTTTCCGCGGAATGCGTATAGGCAGATAGCATCGTTAAGTAACGGTAAAAACGGTAGCGCTGCCGTTGGTCATGTAGCTGTGTTTTTGCTTAAGGTTGCTGCTTTAGAGACGGTGCGTAGGGTTTCGAGGTCGAAGTGCCCCCCTGTTTGGAATGGTCTTCAGGCTCTGCAGGTTCTCTGTTATCCGCCTTTTAAGTGGATTCAGAAATGGGCTCCATTCAGTGGTTTGGTTAAAGGCATCCAGGTCATGATCGTTTTCTTCGTTTTATGGTTATTGAATTGATGTTTGTTTGGTAATTTTCTTCGTTTATGGCTTTTATATTCTTGGCTTTATGATTGAATTTAGTTTTGATGCTTTATAGGTTTTCTCAAGGCCGTTGTTAGTTCTTTCAGTAGCTACAGCCTTTACTGATCAATCGGATTGCAATAGTAATGCATCAAATGATGTTAGCGGTCCTCAAAGTCAGTCGGAAACGCCGTCCGCTTCGTCCTCAATACATTCATCCATCGAGCCGAGGTACTTGAGTGATAACTTTATCTTTATTAACATCGTTATCGTTCTGTGAATTTTTGGGATATGATATGCAACTATATTTCTTCGTACCAAAGGCACTTATGTTTTCTACATTAGTTCGTCATTGGGTACAACATCTTCTTATGTTAGAATTGTAAAGGTGGGCCTTGATGCACTTTAACTATAGGGTCGTCTATTTGGAGGTGATGATCAAATATTGCACGAACATCTTTGTACTATACTAGAGAAAACTGCATAAACATAATCCTCTTAAAATTCATACTTGAGCAACCTTGTTTGCCCGCCTGCCCTTGTTTAAAATGCTACTTCTATGCATTGTTACTTGATAAGGTGGACTGAAATGCTGTTATTTGGTTATGATTAAACTAAAGTGGAGTAGTCGAAGACTAACTATTTAGGAAGTCATTTCCCCATAACGTTTTTGTGTAATCCAGCTGCTCAGTATCCTACCCATTATCATTTTCCTTGTATTGACTGCTCAAAATGCGCATTTATATTTTATACATACAGTGATGCAAACGTGAGTTACCCTGATAAGTGATAACTGTGATTTTGTTAGTATTGGTTCATTTTAAAATGCACTTTTCTAGATCAATTCTCACAACCAAACTTTTCTCTTTTTTTTTTTTTGAAGTTGTTAATGTGAAGTTGGAGCTAAACTTACGAGTGTGGTTATATCTTCTTTCTTCAATAGAACACTTGATAGGCATATGATCAGAAATCTTTCAATTTTATTCTCGCTATATCCTATTAAATATTGCTTAAAGAAAGAGATCTGATGTTTTAAAAGTTTTTTTTATAAGCTTTCAACTACTTGTTTCTTTGAGTTGTTTGTTTCACTTTTCCTCTTTAAACTTTGTGTGTTTTAAATCTCGGGTTTCTGGCTGTCAAATAAATAAATCTCATTTAATCTGCAGCATTCATGGGACACCTGAAAATCTAGCAGCTGAAAGTTGGCTAATTCAGCTTCATAAAGAGCTTGAAAGACAAGGAATTCTTCTACCAGGAAGGTGTAGAAAATTATTGAATCAAGTTATTTTATATGTAATTTTTGGACTGTATTTTGGCAGGAAAGATTTTGCAATGATGATTGCATTTGTGGTACAGCTAATCTTTCTACTAGGTATTTTGCAAAAAATGTGCTTTAAATCAAGAAACATTTATATAAGGTTTGCTGCTAGGTTTTAGATACAGTTAGGAGGCACTTGAGTCTTGATAGCTGACTGGTAATATATGGTTCTACATGAGATCACCTGAGTGCTAAGCTTCTCGGACTTTTCTCATTATCGAGCCATAATCAAATTTGAGTGCCAATTCTTCCAGTATGTTAGTTTTCTTTTAAAAGTCTTGTTTTCACCGCTGGTTAGTTGTTTCTTTATTGTTTCCAAGCTATTTGCTAAACTGGTTTTAATAGTATTCCCCATTTTGTAGTTTCTTAAGAAAATGCATTTATTTTGAATTTTACTGCTTCGCTGTTTTGCTGCAGAGCATGACATAGCTGTTTATGCAGAATAAATGAGGATGAGCTTCGCAGATTTTATACTGCTGCAAATGGAGACTTTTCATCCTTGTTATTATCAATTAAGAAGACTATTCGTTGGAGGGAAACTTACAGAATTCTTTCGGAACAAGAGCTTGAGATGTGGTCAAATATGGTTTTCTGGCATGGATACGATGTGGAGAATCGGCCTTGCCTAATTGTTCGGCTTGGATCAGCGTGTACCAACTTATCATCTCATGAGAGACCTCGCTTCACTCAAGCAGTTAGTAAGTTTCTTGTCTTGGATGAGATAATGGGGCTTCCTACATCGCACTTGCATGCTATCACTGAATAAGAAAGCTTTACTTGTGAAAAATAAAAAAATGAATGATGTCATATTAAATTCATATGTCCTGCTGTCTAGATTGTTCGTTAGAGTATACATTGCTCACAGTTTTTATCTGGTTTCTGGTCACCTTTTTTTCTTCAAATTGGATCAAAAGGATCATGAAATTCTTCAGCAAGCTCAAGAAGAATAATTGGTAAAAGTGGTGTCATGGCTGGGATGTTTTCTCTCATGGTGATGTTTGTGAGTTTGGACATTTAGTCTGACGGTGGTTTTTTCAAGTAATTTTCTTCTGGCATATCTCTATGTAGAGTTAATGTAATGATTGGTTGATGGTCTAGTATCTCAGGTGGAGCATGGGGTTCTGCAATTGGTAGACAAAGATAATCCTCAAATTACAGTTATTGTGGATTGTGACGGCATATCTCCGTTGAGATTTCCTATGCAAATGATGAGATCTTGTTCTGCACTTTTGCAAGATAACTTCCCCAACCATCTAGGACATTTGCTTGTTATTCGGCTTCCTCCGCTTGTTCGAGTAATAACACAAACAATCATTCAGGTAATTGACACTTACATCCGAGTATTTGCCCTCGTGCTTTCGATTTTGTTTTCCTCTGTTGTGGATGTTGAAGCTAAATGAAAGAGAGGAAAATTATTGCCTTAGTTTTTCATGTTAAAAAATTGAACTTGGTGTTTTCAGGTTTTGAAACCTGTCACTCGAAAGAAGTTGAGAATTGAAGGGAACATGTACCGGAGGATTCTCTCTGAGTATCTTCAAACACTCCCTGCATATCTTGGCGGCGCTTGTACTTGCAAGATATGTTCAGACATTGTGCAGCATCCACAATCTACAGATGAGATCACTACTTTAAATCAAAACGAATATGCTAGTGACAGTGATGGTGATCCTTCGCCACATCTGTCTTCCCAGGTTGATATTGACATGAACGATAACTGGGATCATCTGCTAAGAACAGCGGTAATTGGCATTCTCATGGTATGGCTTCTTATAGCTTTGATTGCTGGGTTTTATGACCCTGAAAGCCGTCCATTTTGGTCTCCCTGAGGTAACGTCAATCAAAATTTCCACTGCACATGCCACTTAAAATTTTTCTCCAAATATAGCCCGTGTATAAGCAATAGAATTATGGCAGTGTTAAGATTGTGCTCTTTGAAATCTTATTATCCGGAATTAGAATTATTGTTTAGGCAATGCGAATATCTGTTGCTCATCGAATAATCATTTTTAGCTAAATGTTTTTATGTTTGCACTTCTCTCGAGTACATTCTTTAGATGGAGTAATTCGTGTTCCTTGATTACTTTTACGAAGGATGCTCTTGGTCAATTTGCCTGAACTGTTTATTCTGTTCTGGTGCCCATCTATCAGAGTAAAAACCGGAACAAGAAAATAATGATAAGTAAATAATGTAGTGATTACGGATAACTCAAGTAAGAGAATGTCAAGAGTTCCCGATTCCGACTCAATGAGTGGACGGACCATGGTAAGGTTCCAGAATGAATTTCTTTCCCAGTTACAAGAATATTTATACTGAAAAGGTTGAAAAAGTGTTCTCATCTTTGTTAACAGTGATTGATAATGGAGTTGCAAGGTAATAAGCCAGGCGAAAGTGCAGGAATAGTTTTTAGTTTATTAGTGGTTGACGTATGATGTCAACGTTGTGTACGTGGAATACAAATTGTATATATTGGCACTAGATATTCTTTCTTGCTTATTGACTTGCATAATATGCTGATTGTTGTAGTGTGGAATTTAGATTTTGTATTTTTTTTTTGGCGAAGAAAGAGTAAACAAATCATAACACCCGAGCTTTGTATCAAAAATAGCTTGTATTTTAAAAATTGACTACAAATATTGAACTTAGTTTTGCTTCAAAAATAAGTTGGTGTCAATATGCCATTTGTTTTTGCCATTATATGTTACACTACACTGATTACATGGTAAGCTCATGTAGCAATTTGTCAAGAGTGGTCAAGAAAATGTCAAAACGGCATTGTTTTGGTTTACACGTGTCTGCTTAAATTTTGTTAAGTCGATGCCAAAACAATATCCTTTTGACATTTTTTCACCACTCCTAATAGCATCTTTATTCTTTAATCTCTTTAAGATGTTGATGAGTTTGTCACATCAACAATTTATTAACTCTTCACTCATTGTACAATTTTTTTCTAATGGTTAGCATCTCATTATACTCTAATATGAGATTACAATCACTTCTTTTATTATTTAATTTATTTAAAACATACAAATAATAATAAATATATTTATTTGATATAAATATTTTGTGAGTTAATATTCGAGTTAAAAATAATTTAAAATCTATCATGAAAATTATTTACTTGAAATTTTAAAAATAAAATAAAATAATAGATCAAATAAATATTTAAATTAAAATAATATAGTTATCAATGAAAAAAAATGTGGATTAACTAAATAAAAATATTTTTTTATAATGGCTAGTGTAATAAATAAGAAAAAAATATAAAAGAAAGTAAATAAAATAAAAACACAACTGCTACCAAAAAATAAAAATTTAAAATAAAAATCAAAAACAAAATTTAACTCATAACCAAAGTTTTTGTTTAACAAAATAAAAATTAAAAATAATTAAATGATAAAAATAAATAAAATAACATAATAAAAGAAATAATTAAAAAAATAAAAACCATAAGAAGATTAAATAAAAAAATTAATTATATGAAAAAAATAAAAAAAATAAAACAAAAAGAACATGTGGGTCTATTTTATCAATGGATCCCACCACATAAACCACTTTATTTATATGAAGTGGTTGATTTTATTATACTCTTCCTAATAAGAGAGTATAATGACATGGTATTTAATAGGAGGTTATTAACCTCCTATTATTGATGCCCTAACAAGTTGTTATATGGGCTCATCATGTGATTAGTTTAGTGTGATAAATAACGGTAAAAACAAATAGCACATTTATATATAATGACTATTTTTGAAGCAAAACTCAAAGTTTAGAATTTTTAGTCATTTTTTAGAGGACATACTATTTTTAAAACAAATCTTAAAAGTTGAGTTAATGAAATTGGATTTTCATTAATAAGAAGGCCCAAAAAGGAGATACAAATCATGAGTCCCTAAGGGATACGTTATATCAATGATTAATTACACTATAAACTGTATTTTAGACCTTTAATTACAATCTAACTTGCAGTAATTCAGTTTTCTTAAATTTTGGTCCACTATTTACAGCTCTACTTTATTTTTTCTTACTCTGTATGGAATAAATTGATATTTAGTCATCTACTTTACTCTTTTTGTCTCATTTAACCACTATTTTTCTCTCTCCTTTTTTCTTCTCTCTCCCTCCTTGACAATTCCGTCCGCTCAACCATAAAAAGTTTAATATATTTAGGTTTATCTAACATTAAAGGAAGCTCATACCAACTAGGGTTTGTACAAGTGGTAATTATGCGATACACTTAAAAAAATTTGTAATATTTATTTCGTACGGATATGGTATATTTATTACAGAGACACTTTACAATATTTCTTTTGTACAAGCGTGATTTTTCTAATTCACAGTTATGTATTTTCAAATTGAAGGCATCTTGTTTATATGTTGTTTGAATGTTGATATCTTTTGTTTATATGTTCTTTTATATGTTGTTGATTTTTTGTTTATATATTGTTGATATTTTATTTATATGTTGTTTTCAAATTTAAGATGTCTTGTTTATATGTTTAAATATTGTTTATATGTTGTTTTATATGTTAATTTTTTGTTTATATATTGTTTATATGTTGTTGATATCTTGTTCACATGTTGTTTTCAAATTCAAGAGTCTTTTTATATGTTGTTGATATCTTTTATTTATATATTATTGATTTCTTGTTTATATATTATTTATATATTATTGATATCTTGTTTATATGTTATTTTCAAATTCAAGCCGTCTTATTTGAATGTTATTGATATGTTATTGATATCTTGTTTATATGTTGTTTGAATGATGTTTATACGTTGTTGATATCTTCAATATATAATAAACAGATTATAAATAAGTTTTAAACAAATCCGTAAATTAAATAGATTCTAAACAAGTTTTAAACAAGTCTGTGAATCTGTAATTTATAAAGTTAGCTAAGAAAATTTTAATTTTGAAATTTCTGTTTAAAATATTAAAAATAAGCTTCGTGAATTCATAATTTACGAATCTGAACTGCTTGTCTGTTAAAATGGCCATTTGTACAGAAATCAACAGTTAAAGCACAATAGATCCCAGCACTAGCATTGTCGGAATCATGACCGGATGAAGCAAATCCCTCACCGGAACAACCTGCCTTGACTGAGCACACAAGAGGACCCCATAAGGACGACTCACAAAGGCGGAGGCTGGACTGAAATGAATCTCCCCCTCTTCATAGATGAAATCAGTTGAACCACGCTCACCAAACTTCCATGGAAGAGACCCAAGGCTCCAAACACCCATATGTGAATTGGATGCACAAAATAGATACTTTTGATATGTAGATCGGATGAAGCAAATCCCTCACCGGATTTTGTGCTTTTGTTTTCCTTTATGGAGTTTCTTTTCTTTTATGGAGCTTTGGCGTCTTCTCTTTGTGCATATCAAAAGTATGCTCTGGTTTATGTGTTTTTTTCTTTGAACTGGTGCTTTGATTTATGCGTTGTAACCAAAGATTTGCTCGTCTGAGGCTATCTATGCATATCATGTTCACCTAATAAAGTGACGCACAATGTACGGTGATGGTCTATTAAGCTTAATATTAATTAAGCCAACACAAGCTTATAGTACTGATTTTCTCTCGCACACGAACACTAAAAAAACAGAATTGGTAAAAAAGAAAAGAAAAGAAAAGAAAAGAAAAGGGGTTTGGTTCCGAGGTTAGATGTGTAGGGCGTCCCTTTCTAGCTTCATGATGATGATCATTTCTTTCATCCGAACTCATAATTTGGTCCCCACGCTGTCCCCGAAGTTGTGGCTGTCCCTATTATATATTTGTTTGATGGTAACACACCACTAAATTAGATTATTATTGTTAAATTTTCAGAAAGTTTACTTTAATTTTCTTATTAGCCGCTGTTGTTTTCTCTTTAGTCCTCATTGTGGGAGGGACAGACATGCCGCTATAGTGAGATTCCCATAGTCATGCCCTGCAAATTAAATCCATAACTATTAAATAAATTTACAAAAAATATCATGTTTTTTTGTATGGTATAGTATTTCTTTCACACGGAAGTCTCTCTAAAGGTATTACCTAATTTATCCAAACGTCTTCTTCCTCATGTAAATTTCGACCCCAAGATCTCAAAAGCTCAAAAAAAAAATCACTAGACCAAATCTCTTTACTCTCTTAACAAATATAGAATTTGTTTGGTATATATTATATGACAAGTACGTCATAAAGACAAAGTCATCGAGTTTCCTGATTTGTGTAAAGAATATTCAAGTGGGCTGCCATCATGCACTAACAAAAACCCTTTTTTGAGCATCACTTTCTTTCACTTCCTTCTTTTTTATTTTATTTTGGTCTCACATACAGCAATTCTTGGTTTATTTGGGCATTTCTTGTTTGTGTGTGTGTCGCGAAGAAACGTGAGTACTGACCTTTTGGATTTGGAATAGGTAGGACACAGACAATGACAGGTTTCCAAAAACTGATTTGATAGGTTATCACCCTTCTTCTTCATTTGCATGCACGCACATACATTCCCCACTTCACAATTTCTCGCACATTTTTTGTTTCTTTGTATTATTTTCGTGTGGATATTTTTATTTTCTTATTTTGTATCTGCCTAATTTTCTTTCTTTTATTACGTTAGAAGGTGAGTTTTTAGTGCTTTCAGAATAGTCTTCACTTGAATTATTGAAATCGTGTCTTGTTCTGAACGAAACTTCTCGTACAGGTTTGTGTAGTTTCTTCATGTAAGATAGCTATTGCTACGTTAAATAAGATTTAACTTTAATGTCCTTTTTGGCAGATGCAAATTAACATAGGATTTTGAGTATTTGTAGACTAATTTAACTTTAAGTAATAGAAAACCAATAAATTTATATAGTCTAAACGGTTAATTTGATTTTTTGAACTAATTAATATAAGATTTTAAATTGTAATAATTTTTTTTTAAAAAAAATGTACAACAAACAAAATGCGTTGTCGCTTTTAAATGTTATATTACAATACGTAAAATATGTTATTAGGAAAAAAAAAATAGCAATGCTGGGGATATGTTTACTTATGAAAATATTTTTTGTTTTTATTTTTTGTTTTCTATTTTATTTCAATTTTATAAAAATTGAAAACATTTAGAAAATATGTTTGCTAATAAAAAAATTGAACAATTTTTATTTTTCTATCTCTATTTTCTAGTTTTTTTTTTAAACAATAAAAAATTTCTTACCTAAACAACCCTTTGTTTTGTTTTTTAGATAAAAGTCGTCTATATATTTTAGAATTTGATTCAAGAAAATTAGTCAACATTGAAGCCTATAGAATTTAGTAATATGTTAGAACTTGTAATTTTTTAACCTTATCGATTTTCTGCAGGCAAGTTCCAATTTTTGGATAACTACCAACAAAATATGTAGTGATTGGTCTTCACTAGCTACTTGTTGTAAGCAAATGAGGATAGAGGAAGAGTTTGTATTAGATTACTCTTCCTTTTTTTTCAAATTCTTTTAAGTTTTTTTTTATAAAAAAGCTTAACTATCAAATTCTTTTAAGCTTAAATATAAAGAAGTCAATCCTTTTATATTTTGTTCTTTTTGTATATTACCTGTCAGTATTTTATAAATTTTTAATTTCGATATATTTTTGACATTATATATTATTGAATATGAGTGATCTATTGACTTTTTTTAAAAAAAAATTCAATCTATATGTAAATCCTATGTGCATCGCTACCATCTCAGTCACTAGCCCTTTTCTTCCACTGTACATTTGCTCCGTATCGTTTATTCCTCTCATTCTCTTTCTCTATTTTCATTGCCCTCTTTGTTACATAACCGTCATTCCCACCATCTCTGTCGCCAACGTTTTTTCTTCCACCCTCACTGTTGCCTTTCTTTTTCTGCGTCTCTTCGTCGTGGTCTTTTTTTCCCCCGCCATATCTGCTCCTCTTTTTACTCCTTCCTCATCTTTAATAAGGGCAAAGTATGCAGTATATGTGGAGGTTGAAAGTGTGGAAAATGGAGTTGGGATGACCAAATTTATGGCGACAGTACTTGGTTGACATAGTGTATACTGGGTTTTCCCGTTACCATTTCTGTAAATACTACAGTTTCATTTTTCCAGGCTTCATTGCTATGCATGCAACTTTCGCAAGCGGAGGTGTAGTAATTTATTTTTATACCTGCCTATCTAAAATTTTAAGCTTAGTTTTGGCCTCATTTTGTTTTTTAATAGAATCAATCATACCATAGATTTGTTGTATATCCACAGTGCTTCATGTGTCATACAATCATTGGCTAATTTCATAATGTCCATTCTGGTTTTTTATTATGTTTTAGTGGTGTTATTGATGAGTGAGGTTGCCAAGCATGGAGTCACAAATGCATATGATTTTATTTAATCGTTAACAGCTAAATGTTAGTTTTAGTGTACCTGTTTGTGAAAAAAGTTTTCCGTTCGTGAATTCTGAAATCAATTGAAATGTAATGGATTGCAGATGTCGGACAATATGAAGCAGTGGTATGGTCTCTAAGGTTGGAAGAGCTGGATAATCTCCAAATAGTTTTGGCAAGGGACTTTTAAATTATCAGGCACTTGCTAATCACTATGAGAAGCCCCATTCTGCTCCAGAGCAGTTATCTCATCCTCACAATTTTCAAAAAAAACATGTGATTTTATCTAATATTCAACAGCTAAGTGTGAATTTTGGTGTAGTTGTTTGTGAAGAAAATTTCGTATTCGTTGTTTACTTGCAAGGGTTAACTGTGGAAGAGGTCATTAAAAAAAAAACTGTGGAAGAGAAGAGGTGCTTGTTATGGGCCTTGCCCTTATAGCCAAGCCTCCAGAGCCCGTAAATAGGAGTTGGGAGTGACTAAAAATTTGGCAAAACCATGTGGCCGCTGGGATTCGAGCCCACGTCTCCACGTGGAATTCTTACCACTAAACTACAGCCAGTTCGTTGATATGGTTAATTAATCATATTAATATAATGTTAATTAAAGAACCCAATTGTAATGCATCTTCAAGTCTTTTCTGCAACTTTGAGCACCTTGCATATACAAAATTACAGAATTTGGGGTTTTTTCCCCATGAGATCATTCTAGTGATCAAGCCATTATTTCAACAAAATCTTTAGTTTGTTTTTAGAGTTAGGAGTTTGATGGCTTATTATTTATAGAGAGTTAAAAGGCTCTGGATTAAACACGTCAAAATTTCAAAAGAATAGCCAATTGTTTTGAAATTAAACAAGTTTAATTTCAAGAATAGGTTTTGGTCCTCTTTAATTCAACAAGTTTAAATAGATTTTGTGTTGTTTCAGATAATACTTCACAAGTTTGAGTTATTTAGACTGAGCTTAGCCCTTGTTTGTTTGGATGGAAATGGATGGAAAAGAAAAGAAATGAAATTAAACTTCTTTTTTTTTTCTATTGTTTGTTTCAATGGAAACGGAAAGAAATGGAGAGAAAAGAATTAAAATGGAAAGAATTAAAGCATGAGATGATTTCTCAACAATTTGGTGGGAAATGGAGAGAATTGAGTGAAAATGATAATGAAAATACATTTTTATCCTCTATACCACATCTAATAAAAAAATTAAGTGTGGACAAAATAGTCTTTAATTTAAGTGGGAAATTGAATTTCCCTCCTAATTAAGTTATAATGTCCAAACAAAAGGAGAGAAAATGCATTTCTCTTCTCTCTTTTTCTCTCATTAAAGGAAATACAATTTCTTTTGTTTTCTCATCTTTTTCATTGTTCAAATAAGGATCCAAACAAATGCTTAATCTTTTTGGACTTTTGGCATTTATGCTGGGTCAGGATCATATGTTTTTCTGGAAACTATTTATATTGGACTCGCTCTCTTATGCTTGGCGGGTTGTAGTCCACACCACATCAAACCTAAGTGATAAAATTATGTCATACCTTACAAAAACTTTACAGAATTTACTTTGTACGAAATAAATATATTTATTATAAATATATTTTATAATATTTCGTCTATACGGTTGTAATTTTTAGATTCACAGATATAAATTTTTAATTCACGGACTATTTTTTATATTTATTTATATGTTGTTTATATTTGAATTTAAAGAACTATGAACACATAGATTTATTTATTCGTTGTTTATATTTGTTTATGTGTTATTTATAAGTAAGATTTAATCAATATATAAATATGAAACAATGTACAAACAAATATAAATAATATATAAACAAACATATAAACAAATGTTAGATTATGCGCATCAAATTTGAATGATATGGGTTGAAATTACAAAACTGAAGTTTATAATTCTATAAATTCATATTCAATAGTCCGTGTACATGTAAATCTCCCTAAATCTAAACCATAAAATTGGCATAAAATCAATGGCAGTAGAGTTCGTATGCATATGATGATTTGATAGTTTTGTGTTATGTATAAAACTTACAGTTTATTTGGATACTTTGTTAAAGGAGAGCAAATAAAAGAAAGGGACAGAAATTAGAATTCTCTTAACTAGAGAGTTGAAAAAGAAGAGAAGTTAAAGCTTTGTTTGGTTGGAAAAATATTTTTTAATTTTTGTTTTTTATTAAATTTCTATTTTCTGAAATTAAATAAAAAAATAGAAAATTTAGTTTTTAATGAACATTTTTTTCCATTTCTATTTTATAGTACAATAAAAAAATTTATTAACTAAACAGGCCCTAAATTTCTATCTCTTGTTTAATTATAAAGACTATTTTGACTACCACTAGATTTATTATTTATTGTAGTGAAGAGGGGCGATTGTAACTTTTATATATTCTCAGTTTAAAAAAAATTATCTACAATTCCTCACAATTCTCTCCAATTATATCCAATTTGGAGAGAAACGTTCTCAAGCTTGAATTTATACAACTTCAATTTCGATAAACAATATTATATAATCCAACTTTTAAATCTATTACATTGTTATTCAAACAATATAATAGATGAGAAATTTGATTTCGTTGCTTTTTTCTTCTATCTACATTTCTGTCAAATAAACAAGCTGTTTGGGTACAGTTAACAAACAATCAATTATTCATAAGAACGGTTAAGAGTAAGTTAGACTTATAAAATATAAAATTTGGTGCGTTGCGTCACACTTATACCTTTTACATGCATAGACGTCAAAACTTCTTTTTTATACGCTAAACTTTCTTTGGCATAATTGGACCTATTATTTTGATAACCCAACCTTATGTATTATAAAGCAGAAAAAAACATTTAAAAATAAAAAAAGCAAAAAATACAAAAAACTTCAACACATCATAAACAAAACAAAATAGAGTTCGCCCAAAAAAAAATATTGGCAATAAAAAAGAAAATAACAAAAAACTAAAAATATAAAAAAAAATGAATATTAGAACATCATTAGAGCATCACATTGGGAGACCAGTCGAGAGTCCATTGGTCTTCGAATATGTTAGTCTCTCATTGTGGCGTACTAATAATTTTGCCACCAATGGGGTTGTTCAACGCAAACTAGGTAGCCCATCAGGTTGGTTCTACTAATAGTGAACTCCACATGATCAACAAAAGTCCCTCTTTTTTTATTAATAAATTTTTAATAAATTTTTATTTTTTTAAAAAAAAATATTTTTTGTTTTTTATATAATATAATTAATTCTATTTTTTAAGTGTAATGTAAAATTTTTCGTTTTATAATCATGTGTAACATATTTGTAATATGTTTAATTTTTATGTAGTAAATTTTAATTATTTTAGTACAATTTAATTTTTATATTTCAAAATTAATTATATTTTTGGGTATAAAAATTTTATGATATTATTCGTAAAATATATAATTTTTTACTAATTAAAAATATTTAATTGTTTAAATGTAAAAATGTATTTTATGTATTATATATTATAAAAGAAAATTGAATGAAAAGTGGAATGATAGTGGGTCACATACGAGAGTACAATGATAGTCTAAAATATTGGAGTGAAAAGATCCAATGAAAGAGAGGTTTATAAAAATTTGATGTAACAGTGGTGTATTAACATATTAGACCTAAAATGAGTTCAACCATTGTAGATGCCCTTAATGGTTGGACCCATTTTGAGTCTAATCCACTAATACATCATTGTCACATCAATTTTTTTATTAAATTTTCTCTCATTATACCATTATATTCCAATGGTTTAAACTCTCATTGGACTCTCTTATGAGATCCACTATCACTATATTTTTTATTTAATTTTATTTTACAATAAATACCACATAAAATACATTTTTTCACACAAACAATTGAATATTTTCAATTAGTGAAAAATTATATATTTTATGAATAATGCCCTAAAAAATCCAAAAAAATAATTAATTTAAAATATAAAAATCAAATTATACTCAACTAATTAAAATTTACTGCATAAAAATTAAATTATTAAAAATATGTTATGCATAATAATAAAATACATAAAATATTATTAAAAATAAACTGCCTTTTAAAACTATATTAAAAAAATACAATAAGCTTAAAAATTTAAAATGATTAAATTAAAAAATGGAAAAATTAGAATGGAAAATTTCTCAATAAAAAATTAATAAATTACAATAAAAAAGTTATGCAATGAAAATCTTTAAATTAAAGAAATTAAAAATAGAAAAGAAAAAAATTGGTTCACATTGGAACCGTGTGAGGTGGTAGCAATAGTCAAATGACAGTCGCTCCCAGCTTCGCAATAAAAAAAATTAAAAAATAAAGTACACCTGCTGTGAGCTGGTGGAGCCTACAGCAGGTGCTTGCACGATTCTTTAGGATTGAACCATTCAAACAAAAGGGTGTCAGCTCAGACTCCCACAATGGGAGTTTAACCCATTGGGACTTTAATAAACTCCCATTGAATCCTTAATGGGGTTGCTTTTTGACATGACCCAAAATCATGTCGTGACCGGCGTATAAGGCGAATCGTCTAAATAAATCCGACTCATCTCGCACAAATCTCAAAGTATAGAACTTATACCCAAAAACTATTTATTAATAAACAACCTATTAATCAAAATTTAAACATTTTAAAAATAACATTCTTCAATAATAAAATAAATATTTTTATAATATCGAAATTCAAAATAAATATTTATAAGTAAATTTATTTAAAGACTAAACAATAACAAATACAAATCCATAACCCACAGATAACGCGGTGTAGAGCTTCTAACAAAACAGATAATATAGGATCTGAATAATATGGTACTTACTACTGACAAGAATGTCTCCCTGGACGCTAAGTATCAGACAACTGCTATCAACATAACCTGAAAAATAAGTTTTAAAAACAAAACAAGAAAAACAAAGGGATCATAACCCAGTAAGGGATAACACTCCAGATCGCCTCTTACGTGCGTCACAAAGATCGTTTTAAAATATTTCAAAAAAATATCACATACACATATACATTGTATACTATTAGTATACACTCGTATTTCTACAAAAAATAATTCAAAAGTTCCTTTTGAAATTCTTGGCAAAACAAAACAGACAACAAATAGTCAAACGAATTAAACAAATAAATAAATCAAATCAAATATTTTATTTTCAAAATATTTACTACAGAAAAAAAATTAAAAACTGATAAAACTAAAATCAAACGAAAGAGTTAAATAAATACAATTTTAAATATATAATAATTCTCATAATATATTTGCTAAAATATTTACAACCAGAGTAAATATCATACAGTCAGACAATATGTTTATATCAAAATATATATATAACAGAATTAGAAAACGGGACCAAAATCAAATTTCAAATCATACGTGGACTAATGCCACCAAATAAATCAACTCACATGTGTTTGCGCTGGAACACATGCTTACCATCTTATCCTGGTAACTGAGCATTCACAATGGTATAACAATGATTACGCTTACCCTGTAGCATAGGTGTTTTGAGTTAGATTAAATAGTTTAATACAATTTCAAACCAAGCAAGCATGAAAATTAGATATTTATTATACAAAAAATATATATATTCAATATTTGTTTAAATATATATATAAGAAATCGGATTATTGATCAAAACAGTAATATCAAAAAAATATTGATATTCAAATAGAAAACGTATTACAGAAAATATGTCTAATTTCAAAAAATCAGAATACTTATTACAGAAATATGTTAAAATACAGAACAAAATATTTATTTCAAAAATATACTTAAATTCAGATAGAAATTTTATTTCAGAACATAACATTTATTCCAGAAAATAAAATAATTTTCAAAACAAATTTCATATATATATATATTAGACATATAAAAACATATAAGGTTCAGAAAACACAACCTATATGTCTGAAACTGTCATCACACTCACCTGGACACTGAGCTAATAACTCAACTAACGGTCCATTGATGAATGGCTGATCACTTAAAAAATCGAGCAAAACTGAAAACATAAATTTATCCCATTGGGATCAAACATGGTAACTGTGATAATGCTGAATGTATGAAATGCAAATGTAAATGCAAATATTCATTCAACGTCGAAAAATCTATTTCGGTCGAATATCTATCGCTCCAGTCTCAAAAATCGAAATCTACGTAAAATTATAATTTAGTCTCGAGACCTCGAAAAATTATGACTTAGTGCTCAAAATTTTCAGAATTTGTAAATTAATACTCTAAGTATGCAAAGCACACCATTTCTTAAATTTACAATTTTCTACCTGTAAAATATTAAGTTTAGTCCCCACTTTTCATTCAATCAAAACTCTTCTTTTTGTTCTTAGCAACCCAGAACTTGAAATCACACCTATTTCTAGAATTCATCAAATCTCCATTTTCAACTTCCAATCTTGTTCTTTAAGCTTAGATACATCAAAATCCAACAAAAACCAAGCCAAATCCATCCAAAAATGACTTCAAAAATTGAATTCAAACTCCTCCAAACCCAAATAAAACCGTAGGCCATAAACACAATAAAACACAAAATAGGAAACAAAAATCACCAAAGATTTGATTTCTCACCTGTTTTGAAGAGAGAAATGATGGAGAGGTGGAGAGAGTCGAGGAGAAAGTCGGGTTTTGAGTTTTCTGGGTTGTGTTTTTTTTCCTGGGTTTAATACGAAGAAGAACAATGAAGAACAAAGGAAGAAATATGGGTTTAAACGTGGAATCAAAATGGTGTGCTTTGCACCTGAACAAGTGTCGTTTAATAAAAGAAGAAAACATCGTCATTTCAGTTTAGCCTAGGATGCGCACGGGCGACAGCTACATGCGCGGGCGATAACACCAAAAACTCGCCCAAAATGACTTGATGTTTGGACCAAACGCTGAACGACTTGTAGTTCGTTTTCTGATTTATTTTCTTATAATTTTCTTTCTTTTTTCAATTCCCACAAATTTTCATTTAATTTAACATCTCAATACACTTTAAAATTTTCATTTACATGAAACAAAAAATTAACACTCCAAAATATCACTAATTATTTAATTATTACTTTAAATTAAAATTAATCCTTTAAAAATAATTAATTAGAAAAAAATTTCAACAAAAAATTACCGAAATAAATAGTAAAAAAATCAAGATATTACACTTTGAGTCTCCAGTTTAAAAAACTAAAAATAAACCAAAAGAAAACACAGGTACTACCTTTTTTGTAATTTTGATTTTTTGCGCACATGTTGTAATTTTGACTTTTAATAGGGATACGAAAAGGCATAACGAAATTTTTGTAATTTTGATTTTCAAAAGGTCTTTTAATGTAATTAACCTAACAGTTAAAATTGAAAAGTAATGTTGAATTGTTAATTGAAAAGAGAGTGATAGAAAAAGAGAAATGGGGTGTGCGTTTTTTTTAGTACTTTGTACTCCACTATCGAACTCTCACTTATTCTCGCCGCCACAGAGTTCTCTCTCCTTCCTCAGCTCTCTATCTCTCTCTCTCCCTCTCTCTCGGAGCGGCGCTGCTCTTCGTCTCACTTACCTTTACCTCTCGCCACCGCTGTATCTTCTCCAACGTATTTTCATTGCACGAAAGTCTCACATCGGTCATTGATTGAAGGGAGCCGGCATCAACAAAAAGCCCAAGCTGAAGTCAGTTCCTCTCAAGAACCAGATTTGCTCCGTCGAAACAGGGATGAAGTGACAAAGTAGAGGAGAGTAAGAAGAGACCGCAAAGAGAGAGAAAGGTAGAGAGAGTCAGATGCGAAAAAATCGAGATGAGAGGGCAGTGGAGAGAGAAACATGAAAGGTAGGAGGTTCATTCGGCTGTCGAATAATAGAATTTATAATTCCTGTTGTAGTAAAAAGCCATGCTGTGTAATTTCCTCTATTTTTTTATGGATGCATTATACGATAAAAAAATTGAAAATTATGCTCATCCAAATTATTTTGTTAAATAAAAAAAGTAACAGTCCAAAATTTATTTTTATTATAAATTATACAAAATAAAAATTTATATACATAAATATAAAAAAATTGTTCTTTAGTCTAACACAAACTCAATTAATTTAATTGATATAAAAAAATAATTTAAATAAAATTATAGTAAACTTAGTATGTATACTGAATAAATATGACATATGAAAATTATCGATCATAATTATTTTATAATTTTTATATTTTAATAATTAAATTTTCTAACTATATGTATTATTTTCTTTATATAATTTAAAATTAAATAAGTTTTTAATTATTTTTATCAATTATAAAATAAAAATATTATGTCTGTACTCGCACGGACTTTTAAACTAGTAGAACAGTTAGACATGAGAGGAAAAAAGAGGAGAGAATACGAAAGAAAATCATGGAGTTTTTAGAATTAGGGTAAACAATTAATGAAGATTATTTATTTTTTTTTGGAAAATGAGCTAACAAATACTCTATTAGTTAAGCTTTTATTTTTTTATATAAGATTCACAGTTTTATTTTTAACACATGCTGTGGGCATGCAACAATGACTTTTAGCCAAGCGAGACATCCAATGATTGATATTAATACAATTATTAGACTAAGGTTAATCTCATCTACCATAGATGGTTATGCACCACTTATAACCCAAATGGTTTTCAACTCTAATCTTCCACTCCATAGAGGAGCCCATCTACCATAGATGGGTAGCAACATAAACTTTTTAAATTAGCCTCAATGAGCTGGATTTGACGGTAATGACCTAATGTTTACAGGTTGATGTTTCATATTCGAACTTTGGTGGAAGTAGGGGATAAAATAATTGATTTGGACTTTGTCCACCCCTCTACCTTTTTGAAGAAGAAAAAAAATTTAACACATGCTACAAGAAGCGTTATTATTTGCTAGTAATTTAAATAGCTCGCCAGCAATTTAATTTCACTTGTTTAATTCATTTTATTTGTTCGAATGTAACTAAATTTACATAGGGCTTATTTGGCAAGGGTAACATTTAACATTTTCTCATGAGAATTTAACATATATCAGTTTATTAAAAACTTGTTATCTCTCTATTTTTTACTATTCATTCATCACCAATCATTAGAAAATACTGCATACTACATGTTAAATGCTGTAGTACCAAACGAGTCCATAGACCATGGAAGTAATGCAATCAAAGTCCTAATCAATAAATTAATGAATTTTTCATTGAATGGTTTAACACCATTCCTGTATGGCTAAAGAAACTAAAAAACACTATTGATAATAAAAAGGCCATGGGAAGGGCTGATCAACCCTCTATAGAAGTCTACATTTTTCACCGTCCATATTTTCGTAATTCTCAAGAATTTTTATGAACTCAAAATATCTGTTATTGTTGGGGTCCAGTTTTTTCGATCCATTAGAGGCAATCCCATATTAAGAGGACAATTGGTTGAAAGTTTGTGTCTTCTTAATAATTGACGACCACCTTCTTCAACAATGCTTGCAGGATTTTAGACAATGCCAATTGAGATAAATATCATTCCTTCATCATCAGACATTAGGCCCAATAACATCGGAGTATTTGAAGATCCTTGTGAAGATCCTCCAAGAATTCATGATGAAGTTATGGAAGAACTCAATACAACTGCTCCAGTTCAACCCACCTCCAGGATATCAATTTCCTAGCATAAAAGATGTACACTATGGTAACCATAATAATGACAACACATCAGAAGAAGAATACCCTTGCATTGGGATGATGTATGTCCTATTCATCACCCAATCAATTCAGATGGCACGTGGACTCAGATCATCAGTCCTGACCCCACTCCAAGCAATCCAAAAGGAGATGATTGATCTATATCAACTGGATGCAATCCTCTAAATCTGCCAAAGTGTTTGTTTGTGTCTAAAGGAATTTGATTCTTTTACTTTTGAATAAATAAATTCTTAAGCTTGGATTTGATCTTGAAAAATGTAGTCAAAATGAGAAATTTCCCTCAATCCGTGTCGCAACTCCTTAAACCCTTCCCAACCATCGATTTCAGTCTTATCCACGGCTCACAGCTAATTTACATCTTTTCACGCGGATCGCTACTCTCATCCGTTGATAAGGCTTTATCCAGCGATCAAAATCAAATCCTGCCAAAGCTTCCAATTCCAACATCTCAAAACGCACAATCCGTGCATTTCCCTCCACTGCCTCGCCTCACCGTTGATAACAAATCCAATCCAACGGCCTCTGTTAACTGCCTCTTTATGTACCAAAATCCCCAATTCAGTATTTAAATACCCCAACCCTCCGATTCCACCCATCACAATCGATCAATAATCTCTCTTCTGCATTCCGAGAAAATTTCAAAGAAGTTTCTGAGAAAATGTCTGGCCGTGGAAAGGGAGGCAAGGGACTGGGAAAGGGCGGAGCGAAGCGTCACCGTAAGGTGCTGAGGGATAACATCCAAGGCATCACCAAGCCCGCAATTCGTCGTTTGGCTCGTCGTGGTGGAGTCAAGAGGATCAGCGGGTTGATCTATGAAGAAACTCGTGGTGTGCTGAAGGTATTTTTGGAGAATGTGATTCGCGATGCAGTGACGTACACTGAGCACGCCAGGAGGAAGACGGTGACCGCCATGGATGTTGTTTATGCTCTGAAGAGGCAAGGAAGGACCCTCTACGGATTTGGTGGTTAGTTTGTTAGGTTAGTGCAAATGGTGTTGCGATTGCAGATCTTGAGCTTAGATCTTGTTTTGTGGGAATTCGTGTTTGTTAGCTCTCCGATGTTACTGTAATTACGGTTCCGTTATGAGCAATACTATTCATGTTCCAAACTCAAGTATTAATTTGTTAATGGAGTGAATTGATTTGCATTATGGGTGCATTGGAACGACATGCCTTTTGGTTCCACTCAAAAAAGTTGGGAGGTCTCTTTCATTCCTCGCCTGCTTTGGTGGTCACGATATTTCGGTTAATTAACGGATTCCTTTCCCCCTCAAATAGTGGATAGCAGAACTGATTTGAGTATATATATATATATATATATTAAGTACATTATAAAATAGAAACATGTTATAAGCTTGTTTGGATGTTAATTATGTAGTCAAACGCCCCCAAGAGAAGACCACGGATCAGTGTAATGTTTTGAGTTGTATCCTTGTGTTATTTCTGTTGCTTACAAGATGGCTTGGGTGCTCGAGTTTTTAAGGTGCTTTGGGAGAAGAAATATATTATGTATATAGCTAGGAAGTAGGAAATAGGAACAATGAAATTAAAACTTCTCTTCATTGTATTCTATATTGAATTATAGTACTTCGTAATTCATGTTTACTTATATTTGTTAACGTTTGATTGAGTGAACGACAGTATAAATTCGGAAAAAAAAGTTTATTATAGAGTAGATTCCATCAAATAACGCATTTATTTACCATTTAAGGCTATGGCGGAGTGATACAAATTTATTTTTATTTAATCAAAATTCGAATTAGTCGGGATATTAAAAATTTTAAATACTGGCTGGTTTAAAAAAATACGGTCAATTTCTTTTCCTCCAAAGTCAACCGAATTTTATTGAAGCAGGTCATCTGCTAAGCTAACACGTGAAGAATGTAACTTCGAGGACGATAATGTCCATATAAAAGGATTTGACCAAGAGCCAGCCGTCGTCGCTAACATATGCTTTTTAGTTCATTGTTCGTGATAAACCGAGGAATATAATTTATTTTTATTAAATTTATCTCAAACAAAAATTTTCATCCAACTCGGTTCAAAAAAAATGTGAAAACAGGTTGACTTCCTAATAAAATGTAAAAAAATAGAGAAAAAGAGGGAATATAGAGCAAAGCTGGGCACTGGCCAGGAAAGGGACTCGAGAATAAGGGTTAATTTTATTCGTGATCCTCACCCATGGACCATG
This sequence comes from Flueggea neowawraea, assembly GCA_948243855.1. Classification (NCBI taxonomy): domain Eukaryota; kingdom Viridiplantae; phylum Streptophyta; class Magnoliopsida; order Malpighiales; family Phyllanthaceae; genus Flueggea; species Flueggea neowawraea. The sequence continues at coordinate 22,961 of CAODLS011259100.1, forward strand.
GTCACAGACGAAGACGGTGGTGATGGCGGTTCTGTTGGCGTAGCGTGTCAGAAACAAAAAAATTGTGTGAGCGAGTGAGAGATGAGAGGGTGGGATTAGCTTGAGGAGAAAAGGTTTTAGTTGAGGGCTCGACAAACACAATATTTAATATTTTATTTATTTAATATCTATTAAAAAAATATTTTTTTTTATTTTTTATTATATAATTATTATCAATTATTATAAAATACATAAAATGTTCCTCATGCCAACTAAATCCCAAGAGTGGTAAGGATTGAGAATTAGTAATTTTAAAAAGGATAAATTAGTCTTTTGATACAAGTTTTTAAGGGGGAATTAATTTTTTTAGTCATACATGGCAGCTAACTCACTTTCTTGACATCTGAAATTGAAAGACCCGGCCCTATGGTTATTGGTGAATAAATCCCTTAATTGTAGTGTTTTTTTGGACAACAAGTATTTTGTGATCATATATAAAAAAAAATTATAAAAATTTAGTGACGGCAAATAAAATAAACGCGGAGAATAATCATCAATAATTGACCAACTCCACATGGATGGCATGAAATCAGACAATTATCCGCCGAGCCGGTTGTGGCCCAGTGTTAGATTTCTCTTGTTGGAAACGAGATGTTTCAAGATCAAACTTCGACACCCACATGAATATATTTTTTTGTTTCTTTTTTATCGATAAGTTGGGGCCGATAAAAAAAAGTCATACATCTATCCAGGCCCCACATTTGCAAGGAGAGTGACCCAATCATTCTGCACACGGGTCAATCAAAACCCCCAAGTCTATCATCTCTATCCCTAAGGCCGGTTGTAATCCGTTCCTAGTCCGATAGATTGAGACATGTTATTGTGTCCCGGTCCGTTAGTTCGTCTTTTTACGGGAGGACGGTCCAACTACATCAGGCTCGGAGTCCACTAGCCCCGCGCTTGACATTTTTTTTAAAAAAAAAATAATAAAATTTGACAATTAGATCGTTTTGGTCAAATGATCAGATTTACTCAAACGATAATATCACCGTTAGAGTACCGTTGGGAGCTAAAAAATTATCTTTTTGGTCCCAAACGATTAGTTTTACCCATTTTCCTATAAATACCCCCTAAACATATTTTTTCTATCATTTCTTCACTTCAAACACTCATTTCTCTCCATACTCTCAAATTACTTTCACTCCAATTTTTTCCCCAAAATTATGGATCACAACAATGAAAATACTCAATCATCCCAACAAAATAACCCATCAAATTTTGCCAACTATCAATATTCTTAAAATAATCCATCAAATTTTTTCTTTCACCAATTATCAATTCAATCCCAACGCTTTATTTTCTCAATTTTTATATCAACACGTACTTTCTAATTTTGGTAATTTCTAAAATTTTACGTCTAATTTTTTTTTACAAAATAATTTTTTTTCACAAAATAATCCTTTTGGTAATTTTTATTTTAACGAATTATTTTTATTTTAATGAATTTAGTGTAGAAAGTATTAAATGAAGTAATAGATAAAAATTGGGGATTAAAATAAAATTGTGTTTAGTGGAAAGTTGAGTAGGCGTCTCGCGTAACTCTTAAAGTAGCCCTTGAGTTACGGATAAAAAAGATGAGAGACTAAGAACTAAAAATTTTAATAAAATAATATAAAAATATTGAACAGACGTTCCACAAAATAATTTCAAAGACCGTAAGTTACGAGTAATCTAAGGTTAACACTCAATCATTCCTCTTTGCTTACCCAATATCCGAAGCAAAATCCCAGACCGAAACACGTGTTAAACATGTAAACTCCACGTCACTCTTCCCTTCTTCTCACAAACCCACAATACCAAGCATCTCTGTCTCTCTCTCTCTCTGTGGTGCTGATCTTGTTGCTTCCTTCCTTCGACACATCGATCGGATTCTACATTTCCAACTTTTTTTTTAAAAATCTCTGATAAGTAAACAATTTTTATTTTGATTTTCTATTTTTCCGTAAATTACTGCAACCAGAAGCTTCTATCAGTCTCTTGTTGGAGAGTTTTGTGAATGATTTTATAATTGATTGATCCGGCGAGAGGATGAGAAGCTTGTAGTAGAAGCCTGAAATTAGGGTTAGACATTTAGGAAATTTGTGTGTCAAATGTTGTGATTTTTTGTGTTCGTGGACTTTTAATCTGTCAATGACTCTACAAAAAATGCATAGCGCTTCCACATCTCCTCGACGCTCTGCTTATCTCCACGCTCTCACTCAAGAAATCGAGAGGAAGCTCCAGTGTGTGAGTCTCTCTTTCTCTTTCATCATTTCCTGTTTGTTTCCGTGGAAAATGCGAGAAAAAACAATAGAATTTTGGATTGCAGTGTTGAAATCGAATTCTGTTTCGTTTGATGGAAAGAGATGTTCGTTTATTTATTCGTTTTCTTTGTGTGTGTGTGCAGGCACTGGCGTCGGCTTCACAGAGACGCAACGTGTTGCAGGAGTTATTCGCGGACATAGCTTTGGAAGTTGATGATCGAGCAAGAGGTTAGTGGGCAATGCTGTATAAAATTCCGTTGTGTTAAGCTGCGAAGGGGCAAAATTCTGTGGTTTGATTAGATTGTTATGTGATGTTTGTGATTTGAGCACTTTATGATTGTATAATGTTGTTGAACACAGAGATACTTCTCAGCAGGAAAGAAGACGTGATTTCTACTGCGGAGGATGATGATGGCTGTCGTCAGTTATGTTTCGATGACGTGCTTGCTGATTATTATGTTACAGTTCCGGAGAGTGGAAAGAAAATTCTTGATCACATTGTTCAACACTGGAGCCAGTCATTCATATCGCATATTTTCACCCTTTTATTTCACAAATGGGTATGTTACCTTATTATTTTAGCTTATAGAATTTTCCCTCGGCCTGCTTGTGGAGAATTATTTTAATCCTCCGACATAGATTAACATACTGTTACAACTGCTCCTTATCGGTCTCTTCTACGCCAATGCAGATTCCAAATGAGTTTATTTTGATTACTTCCATGACTATTTATTAGTGCAGGCTGCGGCTCTGTCTGATTGGATAAATGTCTTTTCTTCCAGTATTGGTATCTGATTTTTCTTTCTTTAATTTCAATCTGGATAAAGATACTCCCCCCGTCCCATAATTCTTGTCCACTTTGTAGATACACACATATTAAGAAAAGTAATTAATTTTAGTCCAAATTTCTAAATTGTCCTCACTCCTTTTTCATTTGCATTTAATGTATCCTTCAAACCCAAAAAGTAGATGTATTTGTTAAATGGTGTTATGGAATTTTCATTCGAAAAGTACATTTATAAATAGAAACTGGACTTCATTTTGGGACATCTACAAAAGGAAAACTAGACTAGAATTATGAAACGGAGGGAGTACATTTTTACCATAGCTGAAGCATGACTAATCTGCACATTTAGTCAAACAGAATGATTATTGTTGTGACTTCTTCGGTTGGGAATGGAGATAGTAAGGTTAACAAGGTGCAACAGAAGTTTCATTTTTTGGCATGTCATAGGTTGAATTATTCTACATGTGGGGTTCATACTGAAAAGCATATGATAGAAAGTAAAACAAGAAAATAAACAATAAACAAATTTAGACAAGCCTCTCGGTGTTATTCATTTGGACAATGTTTGAATGCAGTATTTGTCCTAGTTGATTAGCAGATATATCTACCTTTTGATTTATACTATTACAATGAGATGTGGTGTCATTGTCAACTCATCCAAGCCATTCATATTGGTTTCTTGGACAATGTGATGTGATTTATCGAAGCCATTCATATAGTGTGGCTTACAGGGTGAAAGAAGGCCTGGAATTTTGATTTTCTTGTTCTATTATAAAGTGGACAGGTATAGGTGCTAGTTTATCCTGACCCTGCTGCTCATAGAATGTTTGGTTTTTTATGGTGCGACCTTTATGGTGTTGTTGGTTTGTAAAGGATTCTTAATATAGCAAATAGCAGCAATAACGAGCTTTAATCCTTGGATATAAAAAAAGCTTTAATTCCTTCATATTGATTTCAATGCACAGATTCCTATGTCTCCACTACTTTGGTGTTTATAATAAAAAACAAAGGATAAAATAATGGTGTTTTTTAATGTTATAACAAAGAAAACTAAAAAGACTTGTTATAATAGCAAGTTGAATTCCAGATTTCTTCTTTCAGACTGTAATACTAAGCGGTGCCTCATGCAGTTATTTGAAGCTCAACTGGGTAATACTGAAGCACTCGTGCGTTACTCATCTGCTCTTGTTCAAGGTGCTACAAATGTTTTCTGGTATGAATATTGACATTCTTGTTTGCTGATAGTTGTGTGGTAGTATTTTATCGAGTTGAAGTCCAATTATGTAATGCAATCTTCCATGCGCTATCTTCTGTAGAATCTATCACTTTGTGTTACTAATTCATATTAAATACTTTTCTTTCTAGCAATGTGAAGGAAAAAAGTTTTTCTGGTTTAAAATTTATTATCTGAAGATTTGAAGAGTTATAATTACTTAATGTGATCACTCATTGTTATACCTGTTTGCAGGATTGACATCCAGACAAATACTAGGCGTTTCCAGACCCTTTTTGAGGTAAGAACTTGTCAGTGAAATATCATTTTGTCTTCTAGCAGAATATTCTTGTTTAGATGCACTCTCTTATGTTATTCCTACTTCTCACTTGTACAGTATCTCCTAGAAGAAGTTGCCCTGGCGCCAAAGCGGCTTAATAAGATTCCAGTTCAGGTTTGTATTTGAAGCTATTGTTTAGTCTCATATGTATCAATGAAGTTGGTGGCATGATTCTGCTTTTGATTGAGTATACTTTAGATAATCTTGGGCATAATTTGCATTTTGTGGCATTAACATCGAGAGTGATTTTGCCATTCTTTACTAATTCAGGCTCAACGAGATCTATTTCTCTTGCTCTCCAGATTCATAATCTTTTACAACTCAGGTAAAAATTGTAATTCTTGTCGTTAGTATTAAAATAAGGTTGTATTTATTCTTAAATATTGCGTACTCAATGCAGTGGACAAGCTTGAAAGCTTCCTAAAGCAATCTCCCGTCTTTCCAAATGCTTTTTTGGTTGGTGGTCCGGCAGATTTCTTTGTTATTGAGCTTGCAGACCAGGTATGTTCAATGTTGCAATGCACAAAGAATCTATTTAGTTTGTCTTCTTTTCTTTTCTTTTTTTTATTTGTGAAGCATCTGCAGTGTGTTGTAATATTCTAATGTTGAATTTTTTTTGGTCAGCTTCAAAAGCTGAAGGTGGAACCTGTTCTCTTACATTACCTTTCACAGATGAAAGTTCTCCAAGGTAGTCTAATCAAACTGCTTCCAAGTTGGGATATATTCTGGCTAAAAACATTGTTTGCTGGTTCTTTTTCATGACACAATAACCGTTAATTTCTACAGGCATGGAGCTGAGGATGACGACAAGTACAAGATTGAAGGCTTGTTTGTAGAGCTTTACTTCTCCTGGTGGTCCAATGTATCCCACAAGAGCTGTTCGTCATGCAGGCTGGGATGCTTTAGATTTTCTTTTCCCTGTAAGCACCGTCTCTTCCTTATTAAGCTTCACTCAGTAGATTAGAAAGCTCAGAAGATGGAGAATCTGTTATATATTTCATATCAAGATTGATAGCCAATTAGTTGATGTGGAGCATTATGGAGTGTAGGTATTAATATTCAAATATTTTCTGGAGAAATTTATGTGCGACAATAACCAATTGGATAATGGTAAGAACATTTAGATAACCAATAGACAGGCTTTTATAATGTGGGTAAATCAGTAATTTTAAGACATAATATGAGTGTAACAGTGAAGAATGCAATGTGATGATAACATTATGCTAATTCATAAAGATGTGATGGTGATTTGATGCTTCGATACAGGTTGGGAGATATCCTCGGCATTTTATCAGCCTGTTTTTCAGATTGCTGTATCCGTGGTACTGGCCATCATCGTGTTAGAATTTTGTAGTGTCTTGCATAAAGGCTATTTTCTATTCCTTGAGGCTGTTATTCTCCAGTTGGGATAAGGTAAAGGACCATAAGAGAGGCTGAATCTCATACCAAAGGCATTTCATTTTCCATCACTTGCAGAAGTTGCGAGTGGGAACAAAAAAAGAGAGATTTATAGTTGTGGGTGTATCTTGGCTTTGTATAATTGTTTTTGTTATATCGTCTGTAGTCGGTCTCATTAGATTTCAGGCTTCCGAGGGCGGCCAACCTCTGCACCAGGTCTTGGTGGATGTTGTTAGCGATTTCCAATGAAAGTAAAGGTTGAGCAAAATCTATTCGCTATGTTGCCCTTTCGGAACTTACGAAATCACAGAAAATTTGGGTGTGGGTACCGCCAAATGTTCTTTGTACGAGTTTTCCTCTACGATGGTTCTGGTGTTAAAGGCTTCTAGACCTGACCTAACCTTCAAATCTGAACATCGCTCTGATTTTCTGTAGAGAGAAAAAGTGAAACACCTATTTTAAATCGGCTATCTAAAGAGGTTCGTGGAAAATGGAAGCCGAGACGCTCAAATAAATTCGACTTTAACTCGCTTACACAAAAAAATAAATGGCAGATAACAAAGTGAAAACAATACTATAACTAGGTCGGTGATCTAACATGAAACACCTAAACTAGAAATTGCAGAACTCCAATGCCCCCACCAAAAAAATTCATTGCATATATGTTTCTTTCACCGAGGACAGAAAACACATTTATCTGCTTTTGAAGGTGCTTGAATGACAATCTACAGCAACTGAGAGTAACAGTTCACAGGTACATCTCAGCAACTGCTTCCTCAGAATCTGAAAATTTAGATGGTATTTTGATAAAACAATCATAGAACCAAATATAAAGCTTAAGCCTGACATAATTTCCATAATGGCACAAAGAGAGACAAAAACCACCCAGATGAGAGCCTTTTGTCAGTAGTGACGACGCTATTTGGTATGTATACCTTCCTGTACAGCGGCAGTGCAGAAATGACAGATCCAAGCACCAATACCAAAGAATGCATATAGCGTCGCAGGCAGTACTAAGATTATTAGTAGTTGGACAGCATAACCGTTCAACTGAGCCTACCTCGAGTGGCTAAACAAGCAGGTTCTGAATAAGAACTCCTTGCATATAGATAATAGAAGATGCAGGTGCCAAATCCCCTGTATCTGCATCATTTGAGACAGACAGACCTAGTAATTCTATTTCGAAACATATTCCAGGTTTGATCTCCACCGTCTTTTGAAATTTCATTAAATTGACAGAAGCTGGAGATTCCTGGTCTATTCACTATGTAATGCTACTTCAAAAGCCATATAAAGACGATTGAGGGGAACTAATACTTCCCTCCCTGGAATGAATACAAAAGGAACAAATGTAACTTACATTTCTAGGAATCTACAATTAAATTCAATCAACGGAAAGCCCTAGCAGAAAAAAACATAAAGTTGATTTAAGAACTCTTACCTCAATTGAATTCTCCCACGTTTTGCAATGATGAAGCAAGGCACTGGACATCGATCAAATTTCCAAAAAAGGCTTATTCCTTGTTCCCTTGTGGATTGGCAAATCTCTCTCACAGATTATTAGAGGTGAAAAATAGTTGCACTTCCCATCCCAGCTTGCAAAGTAGAACAGGGAGGTTTCAAATAGTAATCAAACCAACAGTAAACTTGAAAAACTAACGGCTGACCATTAATTCATATATCCAAAGGCTAACTGAAAGAACAATCTGACAGAAATGCCCAAGCACATTACAAAGCTTCTAATGGTTTTCTCCATGAGTGTTCACACATCTCTAAAGAGTAAGATATGGTAGAGACTAGAGATACAAAAGATAGTTGGGGTTGTAGCATCACCAAGCAAAAAGGAAGTAGTAGAAAGATTCAAGGGACACCAGCACAAATTAGAAATGTCTTCAATTTGTTTCCATTGATTGAGTATGATATTTCTCCAAATCAGCATCAAGATCCTCTGCAGAAACCTTTTCACCACGACCCCTTCCACGCCCACGGCCACCTCTTCCAAATCCACGTCCACCCCCACGTAGTCTTCCCATTGCGCCTCCCCTGCCTTGTCCACTACATGATGATAAAACAAAAGAGCAAACCAGTCAGGAAAGCTACAAAACGATGCTCAGTGAACAAGATCCTAAACATTAAAGAGAACAAGTATTATCATCACCCGTAACAAGGAATTCATGTAAGAGCACTGAGGGACAAAACAAAAATAGGAAAAAATAGCCAAATCAATGTGCACAATGTAGTAAATTAAATGCTTGATAGTTTTAACTTATAAAAAATATTAACTAAAAATAATTCTGTATATAGATATGACACGAGTTCATTTATGCAATGCACACCAAAAGAGCACACATGCACACCAAAAAAAGCAAGAAACAAGAAATATCATATAAACTGAACATATTCAAATGAATTAGGAATTTCAAATATCATGCACAGACGACCATTTTTAATCGGCGGAAGATGGTACCAAAACCAAATCCAGAAATCATGCACGAGCATGAGAGAAACAAACAGACAATTATTAATAATAATGAAATATCCCTACTCTCAGGAAATAAAACGAGAGAAACAGACAATTAATAATAATAATAATGAAATATCCCTACACTCGGGAAATAAAACAAACTCAGCTTCATAAGCATAGCTAAGTTGCAAAGAACATAGAGATGCAGTGCTCGTGCAGCCTATTAAATAGTAATAATATCCTAAATAGCACTAGATCAAGAAAGAAAGACAAAAAAATAATAAACTCTAGAAATTAGAAATTGAGGAGAAAAAAAAACCCTATAAAACCCTATAAACTCAAATTAGAAATTGTTTCAGGCGCATTCTTGGAACAATTAAGATACCCTTAAAACCAATCAATTGATCATCTGCAATTAATCTGAGTTTATACACGCAATTTTATGCATCTAAGATGCTTGCTTTCAGTATATCATTTTACAGACATCAAGTCACAATCATCAGCAGTTCACCATGATCCAGGTGGCAGGTACTAAATAAAGCAAATGCAGATAACTGGATATGCTACACATATATCAGACTTAGAATGAAGCACAGGCCAAAAAGAAAAGATCTAAACCTTCTGGGGACTCCATTTGAATTTCCAAAAGTCCCATTCGTGGTAGGGGGTGCAGCACGAGTGGCAATGTTAGTTCCCACAATCTCTATCTTCATTGGTTTCCCATCAAGCTGAACGTTGTTGTATCTCTTCAAAGCAGCCGAAGCATCTGTTCGACGAGAGTAGACAACTTCTGCTGTTCCCTAAGAAAAAGAGGTTTGCTAAACTACAGCAGCACAGAAAGAATGCATCATCAGAAGGACGTAGTTTAGTGTCAAACTTGATTTGATACCTTTGATCTCCCGCTCCTATCGTAATGGACTGAGTACCACTTCAGATCGCCAACTTCAGAAAGCAATTCCTGCAAACAATCCGACCCAGAGTTTGGACGTCACCAAACAAAATTCCTAATTTCAAAATTCTCAAGCAAGAACAATTGTATCAACAAACATAAAGGGCACACAAAAATCTGCTAAATTTAACTTCACAAAACACAAATCACAGAAGATAAACAACTCGAGAGATCTTCAAAAGGATAATAATTCTTACATCGCAAAAAAAAGGAAAATTAAATTACGAATACAATTTATAATAGCGCACAATCTCTACTAAAGACCTCGCTAATAAAAAATTAATTAACAAACTATACTTTCAACAGAACAGAGTTAACCTAGATCTACAAAAGAATTACCTTGATGTCCTCATTAGAGACACCATAGTCTAGATTAGAGATGTAGAGCTTGGTTCCGGTCTCTATGGCTGAGGCCCGACCCGCCTGCCCAGCGAACCCCATGCCTCCCTGATCCGTAAACATGTCGTGCTGCCATGTCGTTTCTGGCGCCTGAAAATAGCAAACAGAAAGAATTGAATAACAGAACACATCGAAATTGAGAATTGAATCGAAACCCTAGGAGGTTTGAAGAGGACCTTAGGGGCGGTGTAAGGTCCGGCACGATTGGCAGCCCGATTTTGGAAGCGGCGAGTAGGTCCGGGTCCTGAACCGCGTCCACGG
>CAODLS011259177.1:0-10121 GCA_948243855.1 Flueggea neowawraea
GCTTATCATGATCTCACAACTAGTCGGCTGGAGATATTGATTACTCAGACAATATTTCAGACAACTGGGTTGCAAGGTTTGTCAATTTTGATGGATGATGTTGAGGAGTTCTCTGCTTCAACAGTTATTGCTTGGCTCATATATACAAGGGATACTTTTCGTCGACTACATTATAATGTTCGGACCATTCCAAATGTGAATATTTTTGATATTTGTGGTCGGCAGAAGTTAGAAGTGTTGGCATTGTCCCATAATTCAATCACAGGGGTAGAATGAAATTTCCAGAGATTCCCTTGTTTAAAATCCCTTTCTTTGAGCTATGTCAGTATCTCAGCGCTGGATCTCAGTCTCCTGCTCACTGCATGCCCCAAAATTGAAATCTTAGAACTAGTTAATTCAGAAATTGCAATGTCTGATGCACAGGTGACCATTGAACTTTGTAGTCCTACATTAAAGAGTGTTTATGTTGAAGCAATAAGTCTGGACAAGTTTATATTAGAGGCTGACAGTATTGAGTGTTTGCACTTGAAGGATTGTGCACTTGAGTTGTTCGAACTACTTGGGAAGGGTACTTTGAAGCATTTTAAGATTGATGATGTCAGTGTTATACATCTTGATATTGGTGAGACAATTGATAATCTTGAAATTGTAGATATTAGCAACTTCACAATTATTTGGCCAAAATTCTACCAGATGATATCAAAATCCTCAAAGTTGAGGAGGCTTCGGCTTTGGGATGTTGTCTTCTATGACGAAGATGAGATTGTGGACTTGGAAACAATTGCTGTGTGTTTTCCAAAGCTCAGCCTTCTTTCATTGAGTTATGACCTGCGAGATGGATTGCTTCATTATGGTTTGCAAGGGTCATCCCATTGGGAGAATGTGGTTGTCTTGGAGCTTGGATGGGCTGTAATTAATGATCTCTTTTCTCATTGGGTAGGGGGGCTCCTAAAACGCTGTCCATATCTTAAGAAGTTGGTAATTCATGGGGTTGTTTCAGAGGCCAAAACCCATGAAGAATGCCAGATGCTAGCCAATTTTACCTCAGCCATAGTTCAGCTGATGAGGAAGTACGTGGATGTGGATGTGCGATTTGAGTATGAATAGGAATTCTGCTGGCCTTGTCGATGTTCAAGTTTTGTTTAAAAATACAAGCTTAAAATCTTATGCAGGTATTTTTTTTATAGAACCTTAGAGCTTGAGCCTTTCTTTTTATGACTTGTAAATGATCATTGAAATTTCTTCCTTATCATTGAAATGTTAATTGATTTGGCAAAGAAAGCACGATCTTATTGATTTTGGTTTCCTTCCCCCCCCCGAGCTGGCTTGTCTTTGTTTGCCATTGTATTTCCAGATATTGTCATATTGACTTTGAGGAACTTGATAGCAATTGCTCATATACATTTGACTTTACAGTGTATGTGAATAAAATTAAATTTTTTTCTTGCAGTTTAGAACTCTTGCGCATGTTGAATTTTGCTGGAAGTTGTATATTTGGAAAGATACGAAAATGTTCATGTTGGTTTGTTTACATACTTACATTGATTATTCTAGTATAGGTTGGTGTCAGTTGAATCTGATTTTTAATGCAAATGACAATTTGAAGCAAATTGTGAATGCAACTATGTACTCTGCTCATATGGAATCCCCAACTCTTATTCTTATCCATTTTCACCAGGAAAAGGAAAGTGGTTGCATTTTTTAGCGATGTAGGTGAGAATGATCATTGCTATGATCTCAAGGAGATACGTAAGACTCATGCTAGTTCTTGATATTTATCAAACTCTGTAGCCTTGTCATCTATCATCAAATCGTCTACAACTTGTGCCATTTCCTTCCTTAGTATCTTGATATGGCCATTATCAAGGTCTCATTTTACTGTTCTGATTTTTTCTACATAAAGCTTTCCGGTCTTTTCGGTGGTGTTCATGTAAATCATTATAGGATTTTTTTTTTTGCTGTACCATATGAAACTGACTTTTTACAGCTTGCTTTCATCTAGAAAGCGAATCTTAAGCTTATGAATCGGGCTTTTTTATCATCATGTCTTGTATCTTTTATCAGGACTTAAATTCTTCCATGTTACGAAGAAGCCTACAATTAGAATGATGCTACATACATTATCTCAGAGAACATATAAAAATTAAACTGCCATCCTTATTTGTAGAGCCTTAAGAGTTGTCTCATATTACTCCAAGTTGTATGTGTTGTGACTTGTAACAGTGTATGTGTACACATATATGATTTTGTGTGTAAGAGAGAAGCCTTAATGGTCCTGAAGTACCGCATAAATTCTTGTTGACAATATTGAGGATGGTTTTGTGTTCCAACTTGGAACTTGTTCTCTTGTGTCTAGTGCTTTCCCTGCATATTTTTTCTTCATCAATCTTGGTTAATTACAGAGACATTTCAACTCATTGCTTAGGCTATGATGTCTGTGGAACTCTAGTTGCTCTGTTACTTCACCATATCCAAATAACAGCTACAAAGCTAATCATTTTTATTTTTTTGGCAATCTTTCATTTATTACATGGTCATTTAAACTTTTTGAATATCACCTATACTTCATGCAACTGTGATTATTTTCTGTTCATATTTCTGTTTTGATCTTTTCTCAGTGTTCAATCTCTTTTCATTTGCATATTTGATGTTAACCACGAAGTGAATATCAGAAATTAGCTTCCGAATTAAAATTATTTCCACAAGTAATCCAAAAGGCTCAGGTTTGAAACATGAACTGCTGTCCTGTTAGTCACTGGTGTATTATGTATTTTGTAAAGGTTGGATTGCTGTAGAGTGGTGGCTTTTGAGCTGATTTTTTCATCACCAATGCTGTGTTTAGGAAAGTTGACTGATGAGATGTTCCTTACCTTGAAGTCAGAATGTCAATGATATCATAACTTAATGTGGTTTGCCACTCTAATCAAGGTCAAATTATGGATGTTTTCAACTCTCAATTAGGGAATAAAGTCAACTTTTTGATCCATAAAAGTGCACAACAGTTTCTGAAACTTACAAACCTATCTAGCTGGCTTTGGAAATTATTCTAGAATTTCTACCTACCTCTTGTATGTCTGTAATCTCCAATAATTTTGTGTTTCAATAATGTGTTTACTCCAAAAAAGGGACAAATTTTATGCCTTGGAACTGTCCAGAGAAATTTATTGAAACGATTTTGGCCTAAGACCCACAATATTTTAAACACTTGATCCTGGAAGCAATAACTTGTCCACACTTCACAGCAGCAGAAGATACCTATATCAAGAATGATATGAAACCTATTTAGCGGGAATATTAGGCGTAGATAACATGAAAGGGATGTATTTTTTTTTGAAGCGACTGAAAATTGAATGAAACATTGGATAATCATGATTCATGAGGCCAAGTGTAATCATTTTCTTGAATGATATTTCTAATGCTGTGAAAGTCAAGACATAATTGTTTAAAAACGGTTTCTTTCATGTCATTTTCCAGCTAAACTTGGGAATAATTCATCCAATTAGAAACCAGGGGACAGATTATCTAATGAACTTAGCTCACGCAACTGCAAAACAGTCATGATACAAAGCAAGAGAAAGATCATTGCAAGGAAGTTTTATTTAGGAATATATGCGCATCAGTTAGACAAGCAATGTTCTTTAGTTCCATGCTTAATAGACAAGCAATGACTTAATCTAGTTTAAACAGATTCTTGTAAGAGCATAATTAATCCTTGGATTTGATATAGACCAATCACCTCTCAACTCCACATAAAAGATAAAGAGAGACTAATAAAAAATCGTATTTAAAACCAATAAGATGTTAGTTAAGTTATTAGTATCTGTTTATTTTGAGTAGATTTTATTTGTCTATTTTTTGAAGAGTAGATTTTATTTGTTAAAAATAGTAATTTGAATCTCAATAAATGGTTCATATCTACTTACTCGAAATGAGTTTTACTAATTAAAAATAGTTTTTTTCCCTCAAAAAGCATATTTGTTAGGTGTCGTAATTTTTTTTGTTAATATCCTAATTTTAGTTGTACATTGTTGAAAAGGAACTCTATAGCTGAAGAAATGCAAGATTCATGGAATTTATAAATGTGAAAGACACTTAAAAACCTTCCATATTGAAAGATGCTTGCAAGGTTTGTTGGGAACAAAAAAACACAAGAGCCCTCTTCTTAGATAACATTAATTTACCTAATTCATGAATGCAATATTTCTATTTTTGCCAATGCACTCTCTGGTTTTTTTAGACCAATCATTGATATCATTGAAGGATAATTATAATATAGAAGGGACATATTTGTTTACCTACAAAAGTAGTAGATGAACACAACATAAAAAAATATATGCTTCAATACCTTTTATGAAAGAGATCATGGATACATCAATACCTCTCTCTTTCTCGATACTCCATATGTATACACATACTATATTGATCAATAATGTTGGTCTTGGCCATCAAACACTCAAATTCTTCATCTTATCAATTTTTTGGTCAGACTTTATAACATAATTTATAAGACTAAGTTTTCAGGATTAATTATTTCCATTTTTTTCTCCTTGACTATAAAGCATTTGACCAGTACTACATTTTTTGTTATGATCTGTATTCATTCGATTAATCCCATTTTTGCTTCAAAGATTTGAGATTGTTCAATTTGAGAGGTTTAATTAATAGATAATCAAAGAGTTCAAATTTGCAGTTTTATCGAGTTTCTCAATCTAAAAGCACTTACTCTCATTTGAGCTATCTATTATATTGAGTTAGTCAATTCCATTCTTGAAGAATAATAATGTGGTTTAGGGCTTACCTCAAAGAGAGTAATGAGCGAAATAAACTCATGTAGCTAGAAATAATTTTTTTGTGAGCTTATACCTCAAAGAAACAAATTCCTATTAATGGAAAGGAATCAAAATGCAGGCATGGTTTTAGGTGATGACAGGGAATGGATGTTGACCTATCAACAAAGGGGATAATACCAAACAAATCCATCTAAGGACTCTGGATTTTCATTATACAAGTGGGTTCTTTATTGGAGGCTTAATTAGTCTAATGTTTTAGTTGAAACTGGAACCAAAAAAAAAATTAATGCTTACTTATATAATTCAAGAAAAAGGGCAAAACAAAAAAGAAGGAAAAAAAAAGAGAAAATTTCGCACTTTTGTCTCTCTGCCTCCCCCTTCTCTGCCCTTCGAGTTGGCAAAAAGTAAACACTACTTCCTTTGAAGGCACATCTCAAAAAAGTTCAAGATAATAATAACACCCTTTAGAGTTTTTTTTTCAATTTCTTTCTTTGATTACTATATAAATGGTGCCTATATATTAAAGATAATAACTAAAATTATAAAATAATACAAAATTATATTTTTATTTTATCAAAAATCGAACTCTCGACTACTTAGTACCAAAAAAAATTTCAATAGTGATAAATTAGCAATACAAAAATTACATTTTCTCCCAAAAACTTAATTTTTGACTTTTTAGTACTAAAAACTACTTTAATAGTTATAAATTAGTAATACAAATATTATTGATTTTGCAGTTTTTTTTGCTGAAAGGAGATTTTGTCTGATTTCAATAATAAGGAAGGTTGAATAATGCAAAATTGATTGAAGTTTTATTTTTATGTGCAAACAAGTACTTGAATCCCTCAAGAGCTCCATAAAAAGGACCAATAAGATTTCACAGGCGGTTAGAGGAGAGAGAAGAGTGGAGTAGGAGTCAGTGATTCTAGTGGGTTCCTGCTCAAGACCCCACCTCTTCTTCTTCTTTTTTTTCTTGATTTATATATATATTTATATTTTTTATTAAATTTTTACAATTTTAATTCCTGGCAAAAAAACCCCACATAAAACACAGCCAAGAAGGAAGGCATGAGACAGGTCTTGTTATGACAGGATTTTGGTGGTACTGTAATCTGAGGATGAGTTTGGAAAATCTGATAATAAATATTTACTACAACTACTAACCCAGAAAGAGAGGGTTGATAAAAGCAACTATCTCTTCCCACCTCCTCCAAAGAAACTCACTGATCAAATCAGGTTGGTTTTCTTCACATAGAAGTAGGGAGAGAGAAACAATAGAAAGCAAAACCAAAGTTAGAGATAGAGACACCCATGAACAAAGATCAAAACTTTTTCAAGTGAGTAGTGTGAATATATATATATATACATATCTGAAAAAAAGACTTGTCCCTCCTTGTGCCAACTTCCCCTCCTTGTTCCAACTTATATTTCTCTCACACACATACACACACAACTTTGACAATAAAGCTTTGATTTTGAGTCCTTTCTGTTGCTTTCTACCATAGTTGCCTCTATAATTCACCTACTACTGCTAATAATAATAATAATAATACACATATACTTGTTTTATGGTGCTCGTTCTTGTTAGTTATTATTGTTTTCATTACAGTTTTATAGTCGAATTCCTCTGTTTCTTACAAGGATCCTGTTTCAACTTCCAAATTTTCTTCTTTCTCAGCTCTGTTGAAGAAGGTATGTAAATGGTTTAGAGTTTTGCAGTATTGGGTTTTTGCATGGCGAGTCACAGAGTTGGAGGGACTGGATTATCGGACTCCGGTCCGTCAACTCACCACCACCCCCACCCCCACCTTCCTTATGCTGTTCTTCATCATGGAATCAACACTCCATCGACAAGTTTCATGTAAAGTTGCAATCTTTTTAAACATTCTGAATTTCCTGCTTCAAAGTTGAAATCTTTTGATTGTTTTAAAATCATAAATCTTTCTTTGCCTTTTACAAAGTTGGGTTTATTGTGTTTTTTATTGATGTTTTTTCCTTAACAGTAATCAAGAAGGATCTGCTTTTGATTTTGGAGAGCTGGAAGAAGCAATTGTGATGCAAGGGGTGAAGATTAGAAATGATGAACCCAAAGCTCGTACGTTTTATTTCTTCCATATTTTTAGCTACTTACTACTACTAGAGCCATCATGTCTCTCTTCTTTTGTGACGTTTGATTAGTATGACCAACTCTTTCAAAAAGCAGTGTGTGTGTGTGTGTGTGTGTGTGTGAGAGAGAGAGAGAGAGAGAGAGAGAGAGAGAGAGAGTGTTTGAACATGTCTACGGAGGTGTACAGTGATGGAGTTTCCATTTCCATTACTGTAATCATTCTGAGGGAAAAAACTTGAATGGTGTGAGGCTACAAATATAGTAACATGATGACTCTATTATAATCCACATATGTAACTGAATAAAGGAGCAAAAAGAAGGGATTGGGTGGTTTCTTTAAATGAAAATTGAAAAATCTTTTATTTTATACATGAGATTTTTGCTTTTTCTGTTGATTCTTGCAGCTTTATTTACAGTAACAGGAAGACCTGCAGCTACTCTGGAAATGTTCCCGTCATGGCCAATGAGATTCCAGCAGACTCCAATAGTAGTAGTCTCTTCCTTTCCTTTCATTTCTTTAAATTCTTTGTATGAAATCAGAGGAAAAAAAATATTTACTTTCATGAAAAGAGTAATCTTTAGTACCCCGATTGAAAAGTTCAACTTTCCTTGTTAAACTTCTTCAGTGCCCATTTTGAAAATTTGCTTTTTTAGTACCCCTTTGAATTATTATTTGGTTGTTTTGTTTAATTTAATTCAGGGAAGTTCAAAGTCAGGAGGTGAGAGTACAGATTCTGGATCAGGAGTGAATACTCTTTCAGGCAACGCAGAAACACAGCTGGACCCAGAATCACCCATGAGCAAAAAGGCTCCTTCATCTTCAGATCATCACCAGGCTTTTGATCAAAAGCATTTACAGTTTCAACGACAACAACAGCAACCACAAGTGGAGATGGTTAGCGATACCTCCATAGCTGGAACCTCTCAACAGAGCCAGTCTCCAGCTGCTAGACCAGCCCAGGACAAGGTACTTGAACTATAAACCTATCCAAAACTGTGTTAATTATTAATCTCTCTCTCCAAATCTTTATTGTTATTTTTACTGTTTTGTTGTCTCTTTCTCTCATACCAAATACAAAAGGCACGGATCCCAACAACCCACACAGGAAATCAAAGATAGCAGAGTTTCTGTGATTTCTGGAGGATTTTCTGTTCATTGGCTGACATGAGATTACAGAAGAGATAGGGGAGGGTTGTGTTGGTACAATATAAAAAAGCCAAAGTTAGAATCTTCACAGTAGTTGCATACTGTTTATATAGTCCTTATTACAATTAATGATGACCCACTTTACTCAATCCCTATAACTCCCAGTTTTAAGCCTATTCTTTCTTTTCTTTCCTTCCAAAACCAGCTTTGAAATTAGGAAATGCAAGTCCCAAAACTTCCACAAATGGTTCCTTATCATGCCATTATCCATTCTTCCAACTTAATTAATGTATACTTTACTCCTTAATCATTTTTATTTCTCGTTAGAACTACAATGTGATAAATTATAGACTCTTCATTATTACATCACCCTTATTTATATATCATTTTCACATATAAGTCTCTCTTCTCGTTTCCTGACTTCTATGTTTTGAAATGTTGCAGAGGAAGGGTTTAGCATCAGAGAAGCAGCTTGATGCTAAGGTATTACCAAAATTACTAAGAATCGAACTCTGAGTCATTTGAAAATGGTTTAAATTATTGATGTTTTTGTGAATTCTTCAACTTTCCAAAGTGTGGACCTTAAAAGTTTGTTTCTTTTGTTTGCAATATTTTGGCTCCAGACATTGAGACGTCTAGCTCAAAACAGAGAAGCTGCAAGAAAGAGCCGTCTTAGAAAAAAGGTACTCCATTTGGGTCAATTTTTGTTCCATCAAACATGAGTGTTTGATTAAATCAATATAATGTCATAAATGACCATGTACAATTCACAAACTTATACGTAAAAATTTAGAGTTAAAATGCTACTTTTGTTGCCATTAAAGGAACAATAATTAATGCAATCTTTAATCACATATATCTGCAAACAGGCCTATGTGCAGCAGCTAGAATCCAGTAGAATAAAGCTTACTCAAATAGAGCAGGACCTTCAAAGAGCTGGCCAGCAGGTTTCTGAATTATATACTTTTTAAAATAAAAATTAATATAAATATTCAAAATTATAAAATTTGGAAAAAATTCCAATAATTGCATTTTTTTCCCTTCTGTTTTTCAGGGGTTGTTCTTGGGTGGTTGTGGTGGTGCTGGTGGCAATATTAGCTCTGGTGAGTTCCCTATTTTTCTTTAATGAATATTTTCTTATTTTTTATTTATTTATGAAGGAATGACTTGGCAGTTGGTGATTTGTCGAGGTGGATGTGGGGACATGAAGTTGCTTTCAACTAAAACAAATTGATTTTTTCCCTTCTATTTCATTTGTCTGTTCCAGTTTATTATTTAAATTAATTAATGTGGCATGTTAGACTAAGAACTACTAAACAATCTAAATATTTTTGTTAAATCACCTTGGAAAAGATGAACAATTTTTTTAATGAAATTCTGTTACTAATACTTGCCCCTGTATTCAACTGGCTGATTGGTAGTTGAATATTGACCTACATTGCAAATTTGAAATTGATTTCATTTTTTTCTTCTTCTAAAAGCTTTCAAATTCAATGCCATCTATGATTTTTAATTTGGCATACCTTTCTTTGTTTGACTGAATCTTGTATGACCAAAACCTTTCTGCATTTTTTTTCCCAATTCAAGAGTTTCAGTAAGATATGCTGAAAATTATACTATTATATATATGAAGAACATGATATCTTTAAGAAATGTACAAATCTTGAAATGGATTTCTCTTTGAACAATGTGTGTAATATATATTTTCTCTTGATAAGAGGTGGCGAACTCTGAATCTTCGGTCGATATATAATAGGCGTCTAACGAGTTAAAGTAATGATATATTATTCCACTAAACTAGAATGAATAATTATGACAAACAAGCTGTAAGTGGAGCGATTAGTATGTTGGCACTGAGCAAATTTTACGATGCGGATGCAGGAGCTGCAATGTTCGACATGGAGTATGCGAGATGGCTAGAAGACGATCATAAGCACATGTCAGAACTGCGAACAGGACTGGCGGCACATTTGTCAGACGGAGATTTGAGGGTGGTGGTGGATAGACACATATCACATTATGATGAAATATTCAGGTTGAAAGGAAATGCTGCGAAATCTGATGTCTTCCATCT
>CAODLS011259186.1:0-38539 GCA_948243855.1 Flueggea neowawraea
ATTTGAAATTTATTTCCGCACTTAATATTATGTATGTTTTGTTTTTAATAAACAAAGATAAAATCTTTATTTGTTTATCATATTTATTTAAATATGATGTTTGGGTATAAGTTTTGTACTATGAGGCTTGTGCGGGATGAGCCGGGCTCCCATAGACAGTTCATTTCGTACGCCGGTCGCGGCCCCGGAAATGGGTCGTGACAGTCTAGAAACAGATGTTCCATTTGAGAATCTAATTAATTAATTATAGGAGCCACGATTACTGTTGTATGTACATATTCAAACACAAACATGGTCCAGAAAACCACAAGAATTAACGTCGTGACCAAACACAAAATTAAAGTACACAGAATCCATCTCCTTGTGCTGAACAACAAAAAATTAATTAACATAAAAAAACAATTTATATAAAAATGGAGCTCATTAAATAACATCTTTATTCTCCTAAAAATTGCTTCTTTCATTCAAATCCTGTGGTTCTCTCTCAAACCAGAAGCTAATTACATAACATTCGTTTCCATTTCTTTTTCCTGGTCTTCTTCCTATAGCTGTGTTCCTCCCCAATACCCACTTGCCAAAAAAAAAAGGAATTCTTTCATTTGTTGCGACAGGATTGTTGAAGCCAAGTTGAGAAGGCATCAAGGGTTTTCATGTCGGCTCTGTAATGTCTCTGAGTGAACTCGAGCAAGGTTGGCCATGTGAAGTTGGGATATACCTGGGATTTTGGGAGTCAACCAAAGTATCTGGTGGCTTTACCACATTGTCAACCTTTGGACATAGAAAAAATGCCAGTGATTTCCTTACTGTTTGTTAGTTTACGACTGCTCTGTGCAAGCAACTTTTGAACATGCCGTTGCTTAGAGCCTGAAGAAAAAATCCAAAAGGAGAGAAAAAAGATCACTAACTTTTTCATAATTGCGATTCTCTTCATTATGTAGTACTTGACAAGAAAGAAATGTCTCACATAAAACATATGTTTCAAAAGTTCGATTATTCTCGATATAAATGTATATAATTTACGTGATTGAGATTAGATGGTATTTAAAGAAATTATAAGGAATTATTCTACCTAAAATTTAAACGGATAGGTGAAACCTAAAAACTATATTCCTTTACATGTTACCTCAAGTTAAATTATATATGGAATGAAACTTGTATATACTTTATTTTCCTTATGTTTGATTAATTATATTTAATTAGTTAACGATTGAGAGGAGTGCAGTTTGAATTTAGTTGTTTGATCATAAACTACTTTGTGACGATATCAATTGAGTAACTTACGGTTAGTTTAACAAACAAATGATGAGTATTAGTTTATAAAATCTTACCATGAAAGTATCACCGATGTTGACAACAAAAGCTTGAGGATTAGGACTAACAGAGCACCATATTCCATCAAGAAAGACCTGGAGACCACCAACATGGTCTTGATGAAGAATTGTTAGGGAAGTGGGGTCACAGTGAGGACCAGTTCCAAGTGTTAAATCAGGTTTTTGGCACGGTGGGTAGTAATTTAATCTCATTATCGAATCATTTCCTTGGAAGAATTCCCTAAAATATGCTGGACCAACTCCTAGACTTATGCCCAGTAGCTCCACGATTGCTAGTGAGAGATTGCTCATTGCTTCACAATATTCTTGGTACACCTTTCTACATCAAAAAACAAAACCATAATAAATTAGAAATTAAAGAAAATAAACATAAATTGTACATTAATTTGACCCATTTTGAAACCTATTAGGACCACTATTGGTACCTCATGAAGCATCAAAACATTGTATTTGTGCATATCGTAACATCCTGGACCACTAGCTACCTCTTTAGGCATTGTTTGGAATTTCTGTTTCGACCATTAATACAAAATTATTATACTCTCTATTTGAATATGAACAATATCAACTAGCACATACTTCATGGTTAAAAATCCAGTTGAAAACAAAATAGTTTTCGTCATCAAATTTGTACGTAGTGTATATCAATTACTATGGATGCCTTCCTTTTTCTTCGTAAAAACAAAAAGATACGCTAATAAGTAATACCAACAAGTACTTTAAGATGCTTGCTTTGATCAATAGTTAAGAAAATTTGAGTTTCACAAAGTACTTGAGTGATTATAGGTGCTAGATTGACTATAGGATTAAGAGGTAGATTATTTTGGCCTGAAATTAAACTTTAAATTTTTTAATACTGGAGTTCACTCTAATAACAATGGACTACAAGTTCATTCGTAAAGTTTGATTTCTAGTAAGAGAAAAAAGAATGTAATTTCATTTCTTACCCGAATTGTTCAAAATCTTCTCCCATTACATTCAAGAAGTAATCTTCAATAGTCTTGGAGGATTGAGTATCCACAGAAAATCGAAAAGAAAGAGTTTCCTTCCATGGAAGCTTGGAGGAGAACCTACCAGTGAAGCTACTAGCATATCCACAAACTTCACCGATCGTTTTCTGAGCTCTTTGCTTCTCACACAATTTCATGCCAAAGAACATATCCATGCACTCATGAGCTTCAGAAATGAGCTTGGATTCCACTCCATGATTAACCACCAAAAAGAAGCCATGTTTCTTGCATGCATCATTCACAAGCTTGGAAGCTTTGGAGACTTCAACAGGGTCATGGGAGATAAAGCTTGCCAAGTCAATAGTAGGGATATAAAAAACTCGTTGAGGATCAAGGCATGGCTTTTCATGGTCAGGCCAAACAAACTGTGAGGGTATGTTTGTTTGGTGTTGAAGAATTGAAGCATCAAACACTAGTGGTTGAAGTGGTTGTTGTTCTTCCTATTCAGGAGGAGGCATTATGTGCAACAACAATGATTTTATAGAGTTTTGTGCTTTTTAATTTTGAAAGAAAGTTTTAAAAAAGAAGGCTGAGTTGTTTTTTTTTTAGGGTGAAGAGAGGAAGTTAAATTGAAGTGAGATTGTAAGAGAGTTTATTAAGAAGGAAGAGAATAGTACTAGTTGATGAAAGTTGATGAAAGAAAAAGCCAAGACCACTCCTTGGGGACGTCGGTGAACAGATAATTGGAATCTCTTTTTTATTTTTTTGTTTGTTCAATGTTTTGTTTTCACTGTTGCGTCATTCCTTTCACGAGTGTCTATCTTTCTTATACCTTCGTTAGCAACTTCTTTGTCTTCAATTTTTTTTATCTCTGTCTCTTCTGTTTAATGAATAAAAAAGCAGAAAAAAGGGTTAATTAACATATGTACTTGCTTAATAATAATATGTAAATAAGCAAAGACTCATTGCTACAAAGTTGTTATAATTATCTGAAATTGAGTTCTGGTTGCCTCAGTACAAGAGGCGATTTCAATTACCAATAAATTATAAGTTTATTAATTATATTATTTTGTGTTTGATTAGATTCTTTACCGGTCAATTGTGGAAAAGAAAAAAAATCTTTTTTTTTTGAAACTTGACGGAAAGAAAAATATTATACCTTTGTTACATAATGTATCGGCATCATATACAATTGAAACACTTTTTACTCTTTGTAGCTGATGTGAGGTTTTAAAAGAAAAAAAGAAGTGAAAAAAAATAACATTAAACCCTGTTTTGCACTTCTAGTTATTTTGCCATATTAAAATATCTACGTTCTTATGATTATCAAGATTCGCGGAACTGATATACATGCCTTTAAACCAAATATATGTCAGTTTTAATTGAGACAGAACAAGTTTAAACATTAAAGAGATGGATATTAAAATATTTTCGAACTCAAAAGCAACTCAATGTGATCACATATATTATAGTCTTTAAACAGAAAAAAATTTTTAAAAAAGGATTATAAAGAAGAACAAAAAGAAAACTTGAAGGACCAACAAAAAGGAGATTCTCCTCCTCCTAAATTAGGATGCCAATTTCCACCAATTACAAAGTGGTAGAGTGTGACATTTGGTGTGATGGACCTACTTCTAGTTCTTCCAATATTTCATATTCTCTATATATATGTTTATTTATTTTTTACTCTTTCATTTTTTTTTAATTTATTTTTTGGTACATGTGATGTGTGTGTGTATTCCCTGAGCAATATATAGCTGCATTGATATTTGAAAGAGACAACCTTATTATTGTGGTGAATCTTTTTTATACATTTCTTTCACTTATTATATATATATTAATTAATTTTTTATGTGACCTTATCATCATGTATATGCTATGTAATGACTCATCCCATATCCAACCATCGAAGCTCCAGAGGGAAGTGGGCTGCACATGAAGTAGGCCAAAGTTCGAACTAAGTCGATCTAAAGACAGTTACCAACAAACATATATGATTTGAAAGTAGTTGAAACATTGGAGATTTTGATGGTGATTGATGAGTGGAACCTCTCTTCCTCCGTCACTATTTATATATCATTGCCATCTTCATGACGTGCTTATGTAAGGTTGACTTAGCCACCAGGTCTTTTTCTCTTTTCTTCTAAGGCTCCCTGGGTCCAACAAGTGGTATCAGAGCCAACGGTTCGGCTTAGACATGCAAGGACGAGTATGATGTCGTGGTATAAGTGTAGTAATGTGGTGAAGAGTTGTATTAACTGGTGTCATCCGAATCTTTTGTGTGAGCGGCGGAAAAAAAAGGTTTGTAGACGGAAGGGTGAAGTCATGAGAGAAGCTCTTGGTGACACCATAGTGATGACCTGGCCTAAGCACCCAGGCCTGAGGACAGTGAAGAGTTGTGTTGATTGGTTAAGTCATTGTCTAATGTGAGCAGTGGGGTCAGCTCGTAGATGGGTGGAGTCATGAAAAAAGCTCTTGAGTTAAAAAATTCCACATTAGTGAGAATGGTTTCCATTGCAGGGGGAGCAGATCTAAGTCCAATGTGGAAGAGATTCACACTTAAGGAGAGATTTTTATGATACAAGTGTGAATGACAATTGTCTCACATTGAAGAGTTGTAGTATGTGTGAAAAACTTATAAGTGATGTGGACCCATAACTCATTGCCTTAAGGTTTTGGGTAAAGATGTGGTGTCTGGCCAATTTGTATGCTCCTTCACTATGCACACTCGAGAGGCTGATTTTTCTAAGGCTCCCCGGGGTCCAACAAGTGGTATCAGAGCCAACAGTTCAGCGGGGACATGCAAGGACGAGTATGATGTGGTGGTTGTGTGCTCTTTCACTAGGCATACGTTCGAGATGGATCTCCCCAAGGCTCTCCCCGGGTCCAACATTTATTTTCGTGAATTTCCTTTTTTAGTGAAGTGTTGAAGTATCTTCTAATGAAAGATTATAAAAAGAAGATTTTGTCTCAAATAATGTACTGTTCTTTCTTTTGAATTTCTGTTTTAATTAGGGGATGACTTATAAGTTGACATGTCTAAGTTCCCGATGGCGATAGAAAGAAGATTTTTCATCTTAGCAGATTATTTCATAATTTGATTTGAACTGTATTACAGTTTTTATATTTAAGAAAGGGTACTCAAAGAAATTCTATCCTAACAATCAAATCCATTTATATGATAGGTTTTCATGCAAAAAAAATCTTGTTGGGATTACAAGAAGATGTTATTTTCCAAATGAAGTTGTGCCAAATTTTTGCATATGTATTGTTGAGAAGAAAATATGTATATATATCCGAATTGACATGCGATGAAACACATCAAGATGAGGTTATCTTTTCCAATTTTATAAAATCCAAATTGTTAGATTGCTATAATTAGTGTGATACGACAAATGTATAAAGTGCATTGCCAAATGGCGATATTATTTCATCTGCAACTAATAAAACAACCTTTGAGAAAAGAATAACATTTTGTCAAACGACAGATATTAACCAGATTCATCTTCTTCAAATTCTATTATATGCAATGAATTGAAATTTAATGTATGGAAACGGCTTCAGCTACGTTGATGTGTTCAAGTCCAAATATTTGGTTACATATATAACCTACTACTTCAAACACAAAATTCCTTTTATGTATATATATGAGTTATGGAAATAAATCTCATTAAACTTATTCAATTCTGAGTTGTAACGGATCATTATCAATGAGAATTATTGCAAGACCTTACAATGACTACACTCTATAAATAGACAGGGGGTAACTTGCCAAGGGACAGATTATTCACTATTTACATTGATACTCTATCAAATCTATTACTGACTTAAGCGTCGGAGATTCCCCCGAAGAGCAACCCGACCTCTTCGTATTTTGTACTTGCATGTTTCGAGGCGTCACTTGAATTCTCTATTGTTCATGTTCACTTCTTAATTGTTGTTAGAATCGAGGCAACAACAATTAGCGTTGTCTGTGGGGACTGAACAAAAAGCCTTGCTCGTCGACGTTCGAGAAGTTCATCGACAACATCTACAACATTAACCATGGTGCAGACACCTTCCCATCAAGCCGAACATCATGAGGAGGAGACGAGAGGATTCGATGCCAGAGTTGGAGCGGGAGCATCAGGAACCATCATCCATATTGTTCCACTTGTTGACTACGTAAGGATAAGGATGATGAGCTAGCACAAGACAAGAAAAAAAAGGAAGGTGGAGGATTCGAAGGAGTCAGCTAAGCTTATGTTCACCCACTTCACTCCTTTGAAGGAATCCAGATCCAACATCTTAGCTACTATAGAGTAGTCAGGAATGAGGAATGATGCTCGAAGAGGTTATCAACATAGGAGCAATTAAGCGTCCAGTCTTGAAACACTAAGCCGTAGCTGTTGGTAGCACTTCTAGTGGTGATAAAAAATTAATTTCATGATTGCTTTGTTGACTTTTATTTGTGTAACTTGTTGTTTTTGAACAAATGACATGTTTACTTTCCATTTCTCATGCATAAATAACTACTTTTGTAAATGAAGAACAAGTTAAGACAAGCTGAGTGCTTAGCCACACAAAACAAAAGGGGTCTATGGGAAACTGGGCTCATGCAACCAAAAGTGTTAGAACGTGGTGTGAGTCTAAAAATTGGCTCCCCACCGTCAACACATGAAGAACCATCTTGAAACCGCTAAGACGTAGTGTGAGTAGAAAAGCTTGCGAGAAATCGGACTCTCACCATTTACTCGTGCAGTGAAGTATAATAAGCTGCTAAGGTTGCATGAGTAGAAAAACTTGTTAAAACTCAAGCTCTCACTAAAAGAATGCGGCGAACAACTAAATTGTGAGTAGAAAAGCTGCCAAAAAGTCGACTCTCACGTGGTTAATATGTTTAGTGAGTAGAAAAGCTTGCGAGAAACCGAGCTTTTACCATGAAAGCACGCGATGGAATGATAGACTGTGATGTTGCAATGGAGCATGAAATTTGCGAAAAACCGAGCGCTCATTTTAGAACACACACAGTGGAAATTTGAACATCGCATATAGTCAAGAATCAAGCCTGCGGAAAACCGGACGCTGACTAATAATGAAACGTTAAGACATGTAGTAAGTAGAAAAGCTTGCAGGGGCAATGAGCTCTCATTATGAAAGCACACAATGAAAAATGACTAAGGTTGTGTTGTAGCAATAGAGTACGGAGCTTACGGGAGGAAGGAATGTTGGAATGGGTGGTCTTTACCGATGCCGAGATGGGTGAAGATTAACACAGATGGGTCTTTGTTGAGGCACTTAGGTAGATCAGTTGTTAGGGGTTTGATCAGAGATTAGAAGGATGGATGGATGGCGTGTTTTGCACTAAATATTTGTCACTGTTCTGTTGTGGATGCTGAACTATGGGGATTGTATAAAGGCTTGGAGCTAGTTTGGAATAAGGGGTGGAGAAGATTAATAGTTGAGTATGACATTCAGCAGGTATTAAGATTTATTAAGAATGATACAGGTGTTTCCAATAGTCATTGGGCACTTGTGAAGGAATGTCAAATGGTGATTAGGCATATATTTCAGGCCGATTGGATAGCAAGTTTGCTCACTATGTGACAGAAGGTTTGCATTTCCTGGGACAACCTCCAGGGGGAAAAAGGGACATTTTGTATTATGATATTCTTGGTGGTGTAGAGGCCAGATTTTGCCCGATGAACTCAGAATTTTATGCCCGATGATTAGGCATTTATTTTTTGTGCCTCGCTTCTAAATAAATAAAAGTTGTGGATCAAATGGACACCTAACTAATACATATAAGTGTCCTTTAAATGAAATGGCAAAAATAAATTCACTTAGATTAAGTTGTTGCTTTTGGTTATAACTTGCATTCAATAATTTTCCATGGTTGAAAAACACTTGTATATATCAGTATATATTTATTAAATTCAAATACAACTATACCCTGGCTTGAAATTATTTATTTTAATTAGAAAATTGTGTATCATATCCTAATAATCATATTATTTAATAAGAAACTAAGTCATAATATCCCGTACATAAATATTAAAATTGGAGTTATATACATATAGTTTATTTTATTTTTTGAAGCCTATATAGTTTATTTTATTAAAACATTATTTTCATCATATCATTATGTTGACAAATTATATAGATTAGTATTTGATTATAGATAATGAAATATTGAATCTCAAACTATTCTCGCATTGACATCATTAGTCTACTAATTGAGACTTGAAGAATGTTAGAAAAATGGGTCCGCGTATAACAAGTAATGAATGAAACTTGAATCTAAATTAGATTAGGCATCTATTGGATTCTTGTTGGGCTTGGATTAGTAAGCCTAATCCTAATCGAAACTTGGAGTATGGGCTTTTAATGTGGTTAGGAGAGCTCAAACTAATCACTGTATAAAAAAGCGACTTAAAACCCTAATAATATAAGGATATCTCTAATATACTAACCCATTTTGAAGTTGATGAGCATACCATATTAGCAATCTATTAACTCTTCACTCAACAAACCATATCTCCCTAATGCATTAACTTTTTCATGGGATTCACAATCACATTACTCATTATTTATTTATTTATAACATCTAAATTATAATAAAAATATTTATTTGACATAAATATTTTGTGTGAGTTATTACACTTATATTCTTTCAACCAAAAATATATTTTGATATTTTTAATGATATATATAAAATAAAAAATTAAATTATTCAAAATAAAAATTGATATTTTAAAAATATATATAATATAAAATTAAATTATTGAAAAATTAAAAAAAATGTCTATTTATAGTGTTAAAGAATAAGAAGAAAAAAGAAAGAAAGAACAGAAACAAAAATGTAAAGAAGATAAAAAAAATAGTATTAAAGAACACCAACTAATTAAAAAACATCAACATTCCCCTAGTGAGAATGGTTGGTGACATGAAGATTAATGGAGGGCTCCACTATTGATGGATTAACTAATCACAACACACAAAGTAGAAAACACTCACCTTTCTCATAGTGTGCAACCTCAGCATTGACCAAAGAAGAGGAATCAATTCTTCTCCAGCTAGCACATTACACACTCCAGCTGAGATCATTTTGTGGCTCTTGGGTTACAAATTAATACTATGTTGAAGATGTTCCTGTCATTAGTACGATCATAGTTTGTAGAGGCTAGCAATGAATTAATTCTTGTATATCCAATTTTTCTATTATGTTGTGCGTATCAAGGTAGGATATCAATTTATGTTTTTAATTATTCGTTGGTTTATTTCCGTTTGTTTATGATTGGTGGTGTAACATGGATTCAGACCCATTTAGCCCAACTCATTAAATAAAATCAGAAGCCCACGAAAGAGGCCCTATTCTAAGAGCAATTGCATAAATTATACTTGTGCCACTTCTTTTCTCTTATAAATAGGAGCCTCCACCACATTTCAGAGGTACATTCTCTACACCCATATTTTACACATGAAGTTCTACGGAACTAAACACTAACTTGAGCGTCGGAGAGTCCCTCGAGGATCAACCAGCCTCATTTTGATTTTGTTCTTGCAGATTTGAAGACGACTCGAAGTGTTCATGATCCAAAATTCATTCGTTTATCCATTTTGTTCGTGTTGCAGATTTGAGACAACATTAATTGGCGTCGTCTGTGGAAAATCGAGCGAAAAGCTGTGTTTTCAACCGTTCATAGCTTTTGGTCTTTGATTTTTCCACATTCTTTCTCATTTCAACAAAGTCAGAGTTTGATTTTTTTCATCCTCAGAAGATCTTGGCAAGTTTATTTTTGAGAAGCTCTCGGAGAAATTCTTATGAATCTTCTCCGTAGCAGCTTTAGAATTTTCTCTAGAACATCCCCCGGAGTCATTCCTTAGAGCCATCTACCTTGAAAAACTCCTTCAAGACCTACCTCAGAGAACTCCTCAAAACCTACCCCAGGGTACTTCTTAGAACCTTCCCCTGCGTTATTCCAATTCCTTAATGAACAATATGGTGGTGAGGAAGAGATCCCAAGTCGTCGACCACATTGACAATGATGATGCTCAAGACATCAACAGTCATCTGAACCCCTAAGTACCTTGGGGAGTCATCGCTAAAGCCAGTGTCTCATGA
Organism: Flueggea neowawraea; assembly: GCA_948243855.1. Lineage (NCBI taxonomy): Eukaryota > Viridiplantae > Streptophyta > Magnoliopsida > Malpighiales > Phyllanthaceae > Flueggea > Flueggea neowawraea. The sequence goes on from CAODLS011259186.1 coordinate 10,386, forward strand.
GCTAACAACCCAATGGTTCTGTTCAGTGACTATGAGGCATTGAAGAAGGAAAATGAGGAAAATAGGAGAATGTTTAAGGAGATAGTAGTTATGCTCAAGGAAAAAACTCATCAAGCAAATGTCATTCCACCTCTTCATGCACTTACCAAGAGTGGGGTGCTGCTAAAAGGCAAAAGACCCTAGAGGAAGAAAAACCTTTGAATCTCCAGGCCCAAGCTCCTGAGTACCGAGAGCCCTACTTTCGTCCTCAATTTCATGAAGAGAGGCACGGATTCCATGTACGAGATGAAGGAATATTTGTTCCACGAAGAGAGAAGCAACAATACCAAGAAGTAGTTGAGAGCACTTGCAAAGAGGTTCCTAGAGCTCCCACTAAGAAGGCAGAGTTGGACAACCAGTCCATAGTGAGTGCGAAGGATTTGAACGATATACAAAAGATAGTCAAAGGAATCCTGGAACAAAAGAAGTTGGTACCTTCTCAGGAGAGACACCAGGAAGGGGCAATCCCTTTCACTAAGGAAATTATGGGGAAACCCATTCCTCCTAAGTTCAGGATGTCTCAGCTCCCCACCTTCACAGGAAAGGAAGACCCACATGAGCATATACAAAACTATGAGTCTATCATGCTCTTAAACGGATGGGAGGATGCAATCATGTGCCGAGCATTCTCGATCACGTTAAAAGATGTTGCTCGTTATTGGTTCTATGCACTGAAGGAAGCATCCATTTCATGTTCAGTCAACTAAAGAAGGAGTTCATCAACACCTTCATTATCAACAATAAGAGATAGAAGGATGCCACCTACTTGCTCAGTGTGAAGCAAAGGGAAGGGGAAAGCCTGAAGCAGTACATTGATCTATTCAGGAATGCAACTTTAGAGATCCACGAGTTATACCCGGGGGTTGCTGTGGCAGCCATGCTCCAAGAAACTCGATCTATCAAGCTCTAAGAGTCTTTATCTCTTGATCAGCCAACATCATTGACTGACTTATTCTCTCGAGCCAACCAATATATAAGACAAGCAGAGATGATGAAGATAATTGGCTCGAGGGATGATAGAAAAAGAAATGAGAGAAATGATCATGAAGAACCAAGTAAGAAGAAGGAGAGAGTAGACGGACCCAATGGACCATCAGGACTAAGGTTTGAGAAGCACACCCTCTCACTAAATCCAGATCAAGAATTTTGACAGCTATTAAAGAATCTGGACTCATCACTCTTCCCCCAAAGGTTAACAAGGTGTTGGGTAGAGATATTGAAGCATTTTGTAAATATCACGGCACTCAAGGGCACTCTACAGACAAGTGTCACCAACTCATAAACCGAATCGAGACCTTGGTTAGGGAAGAAAAACTAGAAAGATTCACTTATGTGGAAGCATAGAGAGGAGATAGAGGTGGACACCCTCATGGAGGAATAGGGTTTGATAATAAAAGATTTGATGATAGGAGATATGGCAAGAGAAGATACAATAATGAGCAAATGGATAGAGGTGTCGAACAAAGGAGACGTGATGGAAGGCCTTAAGGAGGAAAAAAGAGAAATGAGAGAAGAGCTTCTACAGTTGACAATGCACCAGTTCATCCTGCTATTAATTTTATCTCTAGGGGCGAAACGATGGTAGGAAGCACCTCTTCCGCAAGGAAAGCCTACGCAAGATAGGCGTATTAAGTAAACTCTGTGATGAAAGTGGACGGAGGAGAACAATCAATAACATAAAGGAGACATCATCCTACCCCACAATAATCCTTTGGTTATTTTAGCAATTGTAGCCAAGTACCCGGTGGAGAGAATCCTAGTGGATAGTGGAAGGTCAGTAAATCTTATTTACCGGAATTGCTCCCAAAAAATGAACTTTACTTCGGAGTAAAAATGGTACATATGCCGTTATACAGTTTCACTGGTGAAGCAGTACCTGTTGTAGGTTCTATACAACTTACAGTTTCTCTATGGAGCGATCCATGCACTATTACAAGATGACTACCTTCATGATTGTCAAATCCACATCGTCAACCTATAATATGATTCTAAGAAGACCTTTTTTGAATGACATGAGGGTGATGGTGTCTTCCGCATACTTTCTTATGAAGTTCCCTAAACCTAATGGAGTAGGAGAAGTTCGGAGAGACCAGAGAAAGTGTAGAAAATGATATGTTTTCTCCATTAAAGCAATTGCAAGTGGAGGAAGCTGTGAAACCAAGAAGCTCGAGGAGGCCATTGCAATTGAAGATGCAGGCTCCAAGGGAACAAAACCACAACCTTTAGAAGAACTAGAAGCTATGAAGCTGGATGAAAGTAATGAAGAAAAACTTTTATATGTGGGAAGTCAGCTTCCAAATGAGACAAAAGAGGAGAACATTACGTGTTTGAAGAACAATGCAGATATTTTTTGCATGAAGCCCAACGGATATGCCAGGAATTGATCCTGAGGTGATTTCACACCACCTTAACGTTGACTAGGAAGCCTTCCCCATAAAACAAAAAAAAAAAAAGAGGAATATTGCACCAGAAAGGCAATTAGCAGCAGAATAGGAAGTTGAAAAGTTGTTGCAAGTAGGATTCATTCGTGAAATCTACTACCCAGATTGGCTAGAGAACGTGGTGATTGTCCCAAAGGCTAATGGAAAGTGGAGGATGTGCGTGGACTTCACGGATTTGAGCAAGACGTGCCCCAAAGATTCATATCCTCTCCCACAAATTGACAAGTTGATGGATGAAACATCGGGCTATGAATTACTAAGCTTCATGGATGCATTTTTTTGATATCACCAAATCACGATGTATCCACCTGATGAAGAAAAAATGGCTTTCATTACTGAGAAGGGCACTTACTGCTATCGAGTCATGCCATTCGGCTTAAAAAAATGCTGGGGCCACATACCAAAGAATGGTGAACAAGGTCTTTAAAGACTTATTGAGGAACACAATAGAAGCATATGTGGATGATATGATCGTCAAAAACAAGAAAGAAAAATCTCATACAGAAAATTTAATAGCAGTATTCGACGTGATGAGGGAATACAACATGAGGCTCAATCCTACCAAGTGCTCATTTGGAGTGGGGTCTGAAAATTTTATTTGGTACATGATCACCTAAAGGGGGATTGAGGCAAATCCTAAAAAATTACAAGCTATTCTGAACATGAAACCACCCTCCTCAGTGAAAGAAATATAGAGGTTGACCGGGTGACTTGCTGCCTTAAACAGGTTCTTGTCAAAGTCCATCGAAAAGAGCCTTCCATTCTTTAAAGCTTTGCGAGCGAGAAGACGATTTGAATGGAATGAAGAATGTCATCAAGCATTTGAAGATCTTAAGAAATACTTGAGAGACATTCCCCTTCTAACAAGACCCAATGAAGGTGAACGACTATTCATGTACTTTGGGGTTAGTGAAGCAGCACTAAGCGCAGTGCTACTAAAGAAGGAAAATTTGGTGGATAAACCTATTTACTATGTTAGCAAGGTGATGCAGGGGGTGAATCGAGATACTCGCATTCTGAAAAAGTTGCATTGGATTTGGTGATGGCTACAAGGAAGCTAAGACCTTACTTTCAAGCACACTATTTTAGTGTCTTGACTAATCAACCGTTGAGACAAATACTTCAAAAACCTAAATGCTCTAGGAGACTTACTAAATGGGCGGTAGAATTGGGGGAGTACAACATTCATTTTGAGCCTCGACAAGCTATAAAGGGACAAGCACTAATTGACTTCATAGTTAAGTGCAATCCCACCCCTGAAGGGCATAAAGAAGAAGTGGAAGAAGTGAAGTGGAAACTCTTTGTTGATGGGGCCTCAAGTGCATAGGGGAGCGGAACTAGAGTTGTATTAATATCACCACAGGAAGATGTGCTAGAGTACTCTCTTAGATTTTCATTTCCCAGCTCCAACAACATTGCAGAATACAGAGCTTTAATCGCAGGTATGAAATTAGCACGACAATTGCAAGCTAAAAAATTGGAGGCACACAACGACTCCCAGTTGGTAGTGCAACAATTCCAATTGGAGTCTGAAGCAAGAGATCCAACTATGGCGCAATACTTGAGGAAGGTGCAAACACTCATTCGACGTCAAAAAAACTATTTCGAACGAAGACCTATCGCTCTCGTCTCGAAGAACCCAAACTTATGGAAAATAACAAATCAATTCCTAAATTTATGGAAAATTATAATTTAATTCTCAAAATTATACACATTTACAAAATGCATCCTAAGTTTCTCCAAAATTACATTTGATCCTATGCCCAAAATATTTACAACCATCCAAAAATCATGACTAATTATATATTCTTAGTTCTCACAACTCCTTTAAGCCAAGCCGAACATCAAAGATGTCAGAGGTAAAAGAGTGATGGAGGCAAACAAAGTGTGGCTTAGGAGGGGTTTATATAAGGCTAAGGTTGAAACAAACCCGAACGTCTCATATTTGCTCTGTTTAGCAAGACACGGTCGGCAATTCAAAGACATGATCACAAAATCGAGCATATGTGCTTGCAAAACAAGACATGGTCAGCATTGGGTAAGAAAAGGTTAGAATTCCTTTCTCGTGTCCTAGTCTAAGTGTGCATAAAAACACGATGTTTTGCAACCCAAACCCCTCGTTCAATCGCTCAAAGGCCAAATATGATCAAGGATCCTTAAATCAATAAAAAAAAATCATCATTTATCACCTAAAACACAATCCTAAGGATGCAAACCACAAATCATGATTGAAGACTGGTTAAAGTCTCAATCAAAACACAAGTGAAACGTGCGAGATGTTACAATGGTGAGGCTCCAATCACCGACCATTGTATGTGTCTCAAGCTCATCCGCACCGACATTGGGTTGCCAATGCCATTACAGGGTAATTTCCCCACTCTAGCTTTTTCCACGTGTTCATTTTAAGGCCTAGGATTTTCAACCATTCTTTCCCTTCTTCTATTAGCCCAGTTCCCACTACACAATATTTTAATTTCCCGAATCAAAGGGACAACATCCTTGTTTCCCAAGCTTCTGGAATGCCTCAATAACATGTACTACCTAAAAATCCAAAGGAAAAATAACAATTAACAAAAAGAAAAGAAAAGATCAAAATTAATAGCGTCATTCCACGACAAGCGCATGAATGTTGACATAGTTTTACCAATGAATATTCCAAGTTTATAGAATCCAAGGGAACAAGTACTAATAGAGATCAATTTGTAAAAGAAAAACAATAAATACCATGATTTGATTTTTGGGGTTTTTGATTTATAAACACACAATTAATAATAAAAAGCAATTAGAAATAAAAGGAGATAAACAATTAATGATGAAGCGTTAGGACTTTCAAGATTTCAACTAAGACTTCTATTTGCTATATTAATGAATGTATTTTAAACTTGCTTAAAGCCTCTCTCGAGTTCATTTAAGGTATGTCTACATTTATTAGAAGAGTCCTCTAAGCCTCACCTAACTAAACTAGACTCTTTAGGCCATCGAAATTTTCATCGAACACCTTACCTACATAGAATAACTATATCCTAAACTATGCAAGTTTAATGCTTATAACCTCACCTAACCTTCATCTCTCGATCCATCAACTAGGTTTATCAAAGCTATCATCATAGTGATCAAGCACAATAACAATCATTCAAAACAAGTCATCAAATCCAAATCAAACTTCAAATACATAACATAAAATATAATACCCATTCATAAATAAAATAAATAGTCATCAATAGTCTACATCTCTAGGTCCTAACCAAAGATTTAAGCTACCATGATGAAGGAAAATAAAATAATAAATATCAAAAAGAAACATAGTCAGCAAACACTATTGTGAAGAAATAAAGGAAGGATTGTTGTAGAAAACGCCTCTTCAAGTCTCCTTCAAGAGAGATCCCTAACCTTCAAACTTTTTCTTCTTGCACAAAACCCTAGAAATCTATCTAAAATTTGAAAAGACTAAGACAATAATTCTAGGAGCTACCTAGAATGCCTAAAAGAGTAAGTTTAAGGAGTATTTATACCCCTTTACATGCCCATAAAACCCTAAAATTCATTTTTTTGAAAAATACCCCTTAATATATCTTTGATGCCCACAAATTTGTCTTTAGCTACCACCACTTTTCTCTCTCTTCAGAGGAGTCACGTCCTTAACCACAGTCGTGACTTCCTTACTGTTGCTTGGCCACGATCTCAACCACGATCATGGCCAGTCTCGGCTTCTTAGTGAGCTTGCTCGGTGACCACAACCTCTAGCCATGGTCGTGGTCCATGACCGTGGCTTGGCCACGGTTTGAACACTTTTTGGCCACGGTCAAAGTCAAGACTGTGGCCCTCCTCTGTTTCTTGCCTCCTTCGATTCCTTTGAGCTCTTAACATTCATGCCTTTCTTTCATTTTTTCAATCCATTTCCATGCAAATCAATTTCAACCTACAAATCATGGGAAAACACATAAATTTGACCAAAAAACTCGTTTGTAAGATGAAACTACTATGAATTCTTACTCAATTATATGTGTAATTTTAGCATACATCAATTGTGTAAGTTGTAGAATTTACCATAATCCTTAACTTTATTTCTTTATTTCTACAATCTTAATTATGATAATAAAAAAATTAAAATTAATCATTAAGATAGTTATTTGAAATCAAGATACAAAGATTACTACTATTATAATACAAATTTTGAAAATAATATTTCTTGAATTTTTTTATAAGATATCAATAATCAAAATATTAAGTCTTCTATCATTAACTATTATGAGAAGCGATACGTCCATAACGGACCGATTGGGAGGAACCTAGTTTTGTCATGACTTAGGCGTTTTGTTCATGGGCATATCCCAATTTGATGAGTCCTAATTGAGTAAGTGAGAAATATAGACTCAACATATATATTAACAAAGCCAAACTAACACCTCTATAAGTAGGTGCATCTAAACTTTAATTTAGTTTAGACAATTCTAGCCACAATAGACTACACAACACACATTATTCTCTCTTAGAGAGCAAGAGAGAGGCCATCGACCTCCTTAGCTAAAGAAGAGGATTTCACTCTTCTTCTCCCCGCTTCAATCCTATATTCATGTGAATCTTCATGCGGCGTTTGGATGGGGAACAAGACGTGTATTTTGTCGCTTAGTAAGGATCGTGGTTTTCATGCAAAATTAGCATAAAACCCGATCCTGCCTTTGCTATTAATTCTCATTGCGCTCATCGAGATTAGTAACTTAAATCGTTTTATTTATTGACGATTTGTTTGATTAGTTACTTGTCGTACGTGATACCTTCATTAACTAAAAATTAAGAACTTAATAATTAAAGTATATTGTTTATAGAAACAACAAAATATAGAAAATCATAAAATTTTAAAAAAGACTAAAAAAAATGAATTGACCAACTTTTCGTATGCCTCATTTATTATTTCTATAGAGAATGTCTATTAGAATTCCGATATTAATTAACTAATTAATAGGCGTATATTATTAATTAAATAATTATTTTCTTATAAATTAATTAATAAATATTATTATTTACAATTTAAACAAATGAAAAAAATTATAAATATAAGAACAATCAACTAAAAAAACTAACCCACCGACTTTTTGTATGCGACATGAGTCTGGGAAACATATATTATATATGATTCTAGTTAAGATAAGATTACTTAGAAGTAATATAAAACTTCTCTAAACCACTTCTTTGTGGTCTAAATGAGTAAAATTACAAGAATGATAACTTATAAAAAAAAAACGTAATATGAAAATGTATGCCTAATGTCATTATCAACTATAATCTGCATGCATGCATGAGTGATATGAATATATAAGGAACGAAGGAAACAACAAAACTAGCGACTCTAGCGGTTTCCACAATGTCTTCGCATTTAAAAGAACCGACTAAGCGTCTTTTGGAACATTCCAATCGCTGTCCCAATATATATTATTAATTCCATACATCTATTATGATATATAATAATATGTACCACTTGAGAATCACACTATAACAATATTAAGAAGAATATCATTTTTTTCGTGACAAAACATATACGTTTAAATCGATACGTATCACTTGAACTTAATTCAAAGTAGTTGAATGTATTATCAAATCTAATATCTAAGTTTTAACTCCTATTATTAAAAAAAATGCATATGATCTTGAACATATCACAAACGGCATATTTGAAGAGCTATGAACATATCACAAGCGTGGCTCTGAATCATCTAATCAAATTGCATTTCTGTTATCATCTTTTATCTCCCTTGATTCTATATATAGTGCCATAAAATCCTATCTCATAAAGGATCTAACATTCTACGTAATAATGTCGGAACTTCATTGGACAAGAAAGAAAAATATTGTTGAATCTTCAACCATGAAATTATGCAAGTGTTATAAGTAAAGGTAAACACTCTAAGAATCAGAGAGTGATTAGTTTGGAATTGTTATTTGTTATGTTAAAAATCGTTTCCTCTCTCCTAATTCTTAAATAAGAAAGGTTGACGTATATGGACTTAATTATTTAGTTGGGCTAAGTGGGGAGAGATTGTAAAAGTTCTTAGAAAGTAAAAACAAAAAAAAATTGTTTAGTTGAAAATAAGATATGAACATTCCAAAAGTTGGAGTTCCTTTTCAAAGGTTGTTGGAGTATTTTGGGTGCGGATGTTTCGTTTGTAGTCTTGGACTAGCCATTTCTGAACTGAACCATCGGTTCGAATTGAAATCGGACCGACCAGAACCGTCCGAACTGGAACCAGTCAAACCGCCCAACCTACGGTCCAATTCAAGTTCAAGAAATCCCAAAACCGTTGAACCGGTGGGTTGACCGGCTGTTCAACTCTTAAAACAAGTGGTTTAACCTTTCAAAACCAGCGGTTAATCTCCTAAACCAATTATTTAACCCCTCTTAAACCAACAATTTTAACCAAAAATCAGCTGTTCAACCTTTTCAAACCAGTGGTTTTAACAATATTTGAAAAAAATTAAAAAAAAAATCCAGTTTGAAATGGACTGAACCTGTCAAACTGTTCACCGAACCTCTATAAACCGAAACGAAACTGGAACCGAACTGCCCTTGGGCTGTTGGGTTCCGATTCAGAGGTTTTATGGGACCGAAACTAGCGGTTCTGAATCATGGCCACCTCTAGTATTGGTCTTCCAGACGGGTAAATTGCTAAAACAAGTGAACTCTACTTCACTCACCATCATTCCTAAGTCTGCTACTCCTACCTCACCGAATGATTATCTCCTGTTGCATTGTGATCTACACAGTTATTTCTAAAATCCTTGCAACTAGGTTGAGTGTTGTCTTGCCTAGAATTATCCATATGAATCAATATGTCTTTGTTGTTGGTAAAAACATTGTGGATAATGTCCTTGTTGCTCATGAATTGCTTAGGAATTATCATAGAAGGACTAGTAAGGCAAACTGTGCCTTTAAGATTGACTTGAGGAAAGCTTATGATTCAAATCAATGGGACTTCCTTGAGGAAGTTTTGTTGGGATTTGGTTTTTCCCAAAGGTTCATCTATTGGATTATAGTATGTTTGTAAACTAGTTCCTTCTCTCTTATGATTAATGGCTCCTAGAGGGGTATTTTCAGGGTAAAACGGGCCTAAGGCAGGTTGACTCTATGTCTCCTTTATTATTTGTTCTTTATATGGAATATATGTCTCGAGATTTTGACTTAAGGATGCCCCATTCCTTTCAATACCATAATGGCTGCAAAAGACTCAAACTGGTCCATATGTCCTTTGCAAATGACTTGTTGATCTTTAGTGCTAGTCACTTGGATTCAGTTCAAGCAATCAATAATATTTTGATGCATTTTTTTGAGGTATCTAGTATGAAAGTGAATGAGGGCAAAAGCTCTATTTTTTTCTCTGGCACCAATGAGGAAAACAAGTAAACATTGCTTAATTTTTTGAGGTTTAAAGAAGGCCAACTTCCTGTGAAATATTTAGGAGTTCCCTCATCTCTACTAGAGTTAAAAAGGAGCACTGTTATGCTTTAATTAGCAAGGTCAGTGCAAGGATTAATTCCTGGGCTACTAGGACACTATCTTATATAGGCAGACTTCAATTGATTATCTCTGTTTTGTGAAGTATCCAAGTGTATTGGTGTTTTATTTTTATGTTACCAAGTTCTGTGATTCAGGAAATTGACTATAAATGCAGAACATTTTTGTGGTTGGGCAAGGAACAGGGTTCTAAAGCTCTAGTATCCTGAGATATTGTTTGTAGGCCTAAACAGGAGGGAGGGCTAGGTGTAAAAGATCTTCTCTCCTAGAATAAGGTTGTTGTGGGGCAAGAAAATTTGGGACTCAGTTATTACTAAAAATTCACTATGGGTTATCTGGATTACTTTACAGAAGTTAAAACGGCTCAGTTTTTGGGGTATTACTAAACCCCTGGACTGCAACTGGGCTTGGGGACGCCTCCTTCAACTCCGGAAGGATTTCATACAAAGTTATGAATACTCCTTGGGTGATGGAAGGGAGTTCTCTTTCTGGTTTGACCTTTGGTTTCATGGTAATTCTGTTTTAAATGCTTTCCATTTGATTAGCATCACGGATTCTAATATACCAATGGATGCTAAAGTTGCATATGTTAAGAGACATAATTGTTGGTTATTGCCTCACCCTTTGAATGATATGACTGCTAATGCATGACGTGAAATTTCTCTGATTAATTTCAACACAAGCAGCCCTAACAAAGTATCCTGGAAACACTCCCCTCATGGTTTGTATTTTGTTAAAATTGCATGGAAATTTTTTAGGCCTAAACATCCAACTGTCCCATGGTATAAGCTTGTGTGAGGCTCTAATTATGTGCCTAAATTCAGTTTTATTATTTGGCTTGCTTTGCATAACATATTAGCAACTAAAGCACGATTATTTCTCTCGGGAAGGGTTTCTAATGATGCTTGTATATTCTGCTCAAATGCCTCATTAACCATTGTTTATCTATACTTTGAATGCTCTTTTACATCTTATGTTTGGAGAAGTCAATTGAATTGCTGCAGGATTCAACGTGCTATCTCTCCTTGGAGGCGGGAAGTAAGCTAGTTTTCTCACAAAGCAAGAGGCAAGTCGAGAACCAGTAGAAGCAGAAGAATTTTGTTCACTGCCATGATTTACTAGACATGGAGGCTAAGGAATGAAGCTATATTTCACCATATACAACCTAGCAGATCCAACTTGTATCGTAGAGTTAGAGAAAGTTTATCTCTTAAGTTTCCTGATTAAGTATTGTCTTAGATTGTTGTTTGTTGTATCTTAGCTTGGTTTTGTTGTTTATAGATTGTATTGCTATTGGAAGTTTTCTTTCGATGATGCCTTTATCTCTCTGTCCAGATGTGAGTCAGAACTTGGTAGGGGTACTATTAAGAATATTACTTACCTTTAGCTTTTTTCATTATTGTACATTCTAATTTTTGCCAATATAATTCTTTGATTTTTTTTACAAAAAAAAAGTTGGATATCCAACTTTCCTAGTACTAGAAAAGTAGTTTACCTACCAAAACCTAGGTAATTTTTTCTCAAGGAAATTGAATTTTTTTTTTCAATTTTATCCTTAAACTTATAACATAAAGTATTGACTAGCTAATATTAATATAATTTTTTCATTATTAATATTAATTTTTTAAGAATTTAAATTAAAAATATAGACTTCTCTCAGGAAGTGTAAATTGAAACAAGCAAGTTTTATATTATATATTCTGAGAAATTAATTTTTAAAAAATACAACTTCTTAAAAAGTACACTTCTTAGAAGGTTTAATAATATTAACCAAACAAGGCCTATGTGTCAAGTACATTTGAGCAAGTGAAATTGTCATGCGATATTTATAAACTTGTCGTTATCCTTCCAATGAGTTATTTATTTGGGTAGAATTGCGCTTAATTTTAAGATGTTATTAAACCATCTTATCTCAGTTTTTGGATTGTGTCAGACACTCGTCAAATGTCTAATCTTGATTTGAGTGGCCTTTTGCCTAATATACTATTTACATATCGACTCTTACTCATCTAGAATTTCATACTGAGCAAATGTAGTTATATGCTTTATAGTTGTCATGGGTCATTTATAAATAAGGTGTCTGTTGGGTGGAGTTTAGAGTGAGGCACAATTTTAAGTATGTATTTCACAAATTTTTAACTTTTATTGTTATGTTAATTGGTTTTAACTTATAGATTTTTTTTCCTTTGATATTGGTAGAGGTGTCCATCATGGGTCCACTTTCTCCATTCTTGCTTTTTAGGGTTCAACCACCCAGTACTGCAGGACCTGATTATTTCAGATTTGATACGAGTAGGACCCCGAAGGTCGGTAAATGTCTCATTCAAGAATTTTAAGGTAGTTGTGTACTCAGAGCTCGAATATGAGACCTCTAGTTAAATTGAAAGAGTTACACGCAACTCATCCACCTTTTTGGGTATTCTTGTTTATTCATTGCAGATGAAGAGCTCAAATGCATGCTTGATAAGGCTATGGAGGTTGGGATTATTGACGATATTCCTGCGCCAAGTTTGTCTTCTGACATTTCGTTCCTATAATTTGTCGTTAATAATTTGCTCTTCATGCCCATGAATGTGGAAAAACTTAGAAATATGCAGCAGATACTTTGGTGCTTTGAAATTAAATATAGCCTTAAGATCACTTCTATAAGAGTTTTGTTATTGGCATTCAACTAAATGATCCAAGTTAACTGAAATAGTCTCCATTTGGGGTAGCGAAATTAAGAAGTTTCCGCTTAAGTACTAAGGTCTTCCTTTGACAAATAGATCCTTATCATCTAAAGCGTAAGAGTTGATAGCGAGCAATTAAGTTCAAGTCACAACTTGCATTGTGGAAAGGTTATTTCTTCTTTCTAGTTGGTCGTTTGGTTTTGCTGAAGTCTACTCTTGTAAGGTAACCCCGTTTACTTCATGTCCTTAGTTTATATGTTTGATGCAATCTTTCGGAAAGTTATATGAAGCAATTTCTTTAGAGTGGTGATGTTTGATTACCTTCAGATTCTTTTCTCTTCTGATATTGAGTTTGATGCATTGTCTCCGGCTCAACCAGCTCACCCCGTTGCCTTGTTATCCTCTACTGATCTTTGTTTTGAGCAGACCCAAAGCAGTATTGATCGTGTTCCTTGGCAACATAGACTACGCCAAAACAGTGGCGGACGCAGAACAAAATCTAATCATTGGCCCAACGGCAAATAAAATGATATTTTATAATTAGTAGAAATCATATGTTATATATAATATGCCAAAATGAGCAACTTGAATTCAACCAGTTTCAGCGACAGGTTTAATGCCTTACTTTTTGTTGTAATGACGTTGATGTGTTTATTTAGAAATTATCATCTTCTGCTTATGATGTCCAATACTTTACAACAAATTTTGGCTGTAATGATCAGTCTTTGAGCCCCACCAAGCAGCTCTTGTTTTGTCATGCGATCATCTTCTCCTAAGAGTAAGATTTTTTAGTTGGTTGTGTTTGCACAATAGGTTGCCATCGAAATCTTTTCTTTACCAAAGGAATATTATTGATATTGAAGCAATCAATTGCACCCTCGTTTTTAAGGACCAAGATTATGTTATCATTCACTGTCAGTTTGCAAGGCAAGTTTGGTAGCGTATGCTTTGCCTTCTTGGTTTCTCCAATTAGGCTTTTTCCCACTCAACTAAAACAATATTTTTTTTTATGAATGGAGGGAGATGATTATCAGGTTGTTATGAAAACATTTTTGGCTCACTCTTTGGCAATTAATAGCGTGGAAATTTTGGGAAGTAGGAATAGACGTGTATTTTCGGAAAAAATCACTTTTTTCTAGAAAATTAGAAAACAGAAATAGAAAAATAAAAAATTTATTTATATAACACTAAATTTTTTATTATTTTCTATGTTATTTTAAAAATAAAAATAAAATAGAAAATAAAAATAAAAAATTATTTTCTCAACTTCTACAGAGGATCTCATTTTCCATTACATTACTAGAAGTACTTACACAATTGTAAATTCAAGCATTTAGTTCACTCAAGGTTTGGATGTCTACAGGTGCCTTGACAATGTTTTTCTATAGTATAATTTGTAATATTTGATTTGTATTATTGTCAGGTGAAAATACCTTTCATAGTCGGGGTTTTCCTTATTAATCTAATACTTTATGGCTTTGTTATTTATAATATTTCACTTATCAAAAAAATGTGTCATGTGTTCGACTCCAACCTATTTAATTTAATAATGTTTCAAGAAACTATTACTTTCTCTTCAAAAGGTCAACATGTTAGGTTTATAAGTTTTGGATCCATCCTTCATTACTTATCTAATCGATGCGACATATAAAAAATACTATCACAAAAGAATCATTGGTTTAATTGATTTATTTAAAATATTTCTTAATTATTTTTGACAAGTAATCAAACAAGACCTTTATTTTCAAATTTTGTATATGAATACTAGGTACATAGAATTTCCATGTATTTACCATTATTCTACAGGAAAAAATAAAATTGGAAATAAAAAAAATTGTGGGTTTTTAGAGGAAGAACAGCCAAGAGACTAGAAATCGGTCTACTTCTTTGATTTATTTACCTCATATTTATAAGTTTACCCAAACATCACTACAGAGATTTTTTGCTAAAAATAAGAACATAATTTTGAATAAATTCAAAATTTATTTAAAATTTGAAACATCTAAAAATAATTAAAACAACTAAAATCTAGATTTTTTTTCGCTTGACTTCTTCTTCTTGTTTGACTTTTTTTAACTTGATTTGTTTTTTCTTTTTGCACTTGTCTAAATCACCTAAAGAAGCATTTTCCAGTACTCCTCCTTGCTTCTTTAGCTGTAAAAAACTTTTTGTTAGAGTATCAATCATTTGTACCCCAATTTGATTTGTGTCTTTACTCTTAGATGCCTCCTCCTGGTGATGAACTTTTCCTTTACTAATTTCAGGCATATGAACACCATTTGCATTTTCTTCACTCCTGTCAACTTGGTAGTTTGTCAATCAATGGAAAAGCTTCTATTTTTCATTTGAACTCGAATCATTTCAATACCAATAGGATAAAAAAAACACACAAAGATCATTCTTAAATAATAAAGAGTATCTTTTGATCACCAACTGTCCAACACTTAGCAAAATTTGATTTAGTTGAGGAACTAAAACTACATTACCAATGAATTGTGTGCCTTTGGAAGTTTGGGTAGCTACACTAGCAATTCCAATGACTTAAATACTATTTACATTCCCCAACTTTATACTGATTTTTTTTCAGTAAAAAAAAAGGAGTCGGGAGCTATTAATAGTAGTGTACTCCTGCTGGGCATGACCATGCAGACAAATACTCTCCGCCGTGGAATGTTATTTTGTTCGGCGGTAACCGAAGGAGACTCATCACGATACACGCTAGGAGCCAACAACAGGAGTATACCCAAACTTTATACTGATTTTAACTGAAGTATCCAGGTTGCAAAAAATACTTGAATTTGATGACATGTGATTTGTACACTCACTATTCAAAAATTATGAAGAGCAATCATCAACACTTGCACAGCCATGAAAAGATATATCGGCTTTGTGTGTGCACGATTTTCCTCTTAAGGGTTGTCTATCTGGTTGCTTCTTTGTTCTATTGAAGGGTTCAATATGACTCATCTTCTTACAAGAAGTGTATTGCTTGTTCTTTCGACGATCATTTTTGGAGTGATTCGTTTTCTAGTAGAACGCTGCAAGCAGGGCGGGCCGGTTCTCCCTCAAGGCAATTGAGGCAATTGTGTAGAGCCCCATAATTTGGCGGCCCACTTAAATTTTAATGTTAATATAGTAACTTAATGTAAATTGAATATGTCATTAAAAAAATCTTAAAAATCAATTTGAAATTCATTTGTATTCTGTGATGTCTCAAGCAAGATTAAATGGATTTGTTACATCATCAGTTGAAAATCATTTATTGAAGGACAGTTAACATAAAAAATTGATCAGTGATTTTTTAAAAAAAAAAGTTAAAATAAGCGGTATAACTTTCTCTTTTGTGTACTGTCGAGGTCTATAAGTGGGGGTAGCTCTCCCGACATCATAAACTCTATACACAACACCATAGATTCTATGAGAATTTAAACTTGGATGACTTTGTAAGAGATCAAGTCCTCATCAATTGGACCAATAAATGTTGGTTATTTGATTAGTGATTTTACATCTTGAAAAGTAAAAAAAAAAATAAATAAAATATTAGAATTTAGTACTCTTTTTAAATATCTTTGTATAATTGTTTGACTGACGTAATTTAATTATGTATTTACACTATGTAACTATAGTATATAATAATTAAAAAAACTTTGCAGACACCAATTTAGGGGTGGGCATTTTGGCCCAGCCCGTGGGTCGCTCGAGTACGGCCTTGATAAATTCACGGGCTGGGCTACTAGTATTTGGTCCGACTAGACCCTGAATTTTTTTAAATAAAATAGGGTTGGACCAAGACTTATGAAATACCTGCGGACCGGTCTAATCCAAATATATATAATATACATGATTTTTTATATTTTATATATATAATATATTAATATTAATTTGATGTATTGTGTTATAAATTAGCGAAAACAATGTCAATTACAAATTTAAGAGTTTTTTCATATTTATTAAAGTATAATTTATATAATAAAGTATATGCTAAATTATATTTTGATAAAAAAAATAGAATCTTCGTATTTTTTAAAAAAAAAAAACTCAGGCCTATTCGGCCCGGCCCGCACTTTTTGTATAGGTAGGCTTGGGCTGGGATGTCAGCCTGATCGACCGGACTGGCTTGGCCCAGTCGCCTGGGCTGAAAAATCACCATCCAACTCGGCCCGGCCCAGCCCGACCAATCCGATGCCCACCCGTAGATACCATCTTCTTTATTTTTTGGGAAAATCAAACAATTACACTGAAATAAAATACATAAATTAATTTTTAAGCCCAACCTAAACATATTTTGAGGAATAAAAATACGCATCAAACTTTTCTCAAAATTGCCCAATTTAAAAAGTCTCCAAAAATCTTCAATGGTTCTCAAAAGTCTTGACCTCCAAATGTCTCCATTTGAGTTTTTCAAAATAAATTTGAACGTATTTCTATTTATCAAAAATTAAAATTATGTTTACCTTTTTATCAAATTCAATATTTCATTTTAGACATTTGACATAATTAACTCTTATTTTTTCAATATATATATTTTGTGAATAAATTTCATATCAAAATGTCCCAGACTATGATCTCGCTTAGGGCCTAATTAGGACCAATGTGGCTTTGACTACAAGGAGCCCCAAGGAGGGAGCTATCTCTTTCTTTGAAAATAATATTTTGCTTGAAATGCTTCTTCTATGGAGTTGTTCATGTTCTTTGACATTCTCTCCTCATATGCTCGTAAAGAACGCCACTAATTCAGTAATTGACAATTGGTTTAGGTTTGTTGATTCTTCAATAGCAACAACTTAGTTTGGACTCAAATTTATTTATTAGTAGAATTTCTTAAACTACCTTTTCGTGAAATTTTCTCACCATATAATTTCATTTGATTCACCATTTCAAGTCTCCTTGAACAATAAACTTTTATTGTTTCACCATCTTTTATGCTCAACATTTCTTCTTAAATTTTGTAATTGTGAGGTTCATATTTTTTTAATGTCTTGAAATTCTCCTTTCAGTACTTTTCAGGATTTTTTAGTTGTCTCAGCTCTCATAATTTTAAGAAAAATTATTGGTATCCCCGTTGCATGAAGAAAAGAAAGAGTTTTACAATTTTTTACCGGCTCTTCTTTGAATTTCTTAAGTGTAGCTATGTTGGGATTTTCTCTAAGAGAATTCTGCTCAAATTCCTTCTTCAATTGTCTTCCACAAATCTTGAGCAAATAAAAAAGCTCTTATTTTTAACAATCTAAAAATCATAATTCTCACCATCAAAGAAAGGTGTTGTTGACAATGTTTATTGATGTCATTTAATTTACTCACACTCAGTGCTTTTTTTTATTCACAGGTCTTGTAAGATCGATAGAGTTCTGATACTAATAGTAGATTTTTAGAAATAGAACACTCAAGAGACTAGAAATTGAACTACTTTCATTTTAACTCATACTTATAGGCTTACATAAACATCTCCACAGAGATTTTTTTGCTAAAAGTAAGAATATGATTTTGACTAAATTCAAAAGTTATTAAAAATTTGAAACATTTTAAAATAATCTAAACAACAAAGATCTAGATTTTTTTCTTGCTTGACTCCTTATTTGACAACTTCTTGCTTGACTTGTTTTTGTTTTTAATTTGTTGACTAAATATGCTAAAGAATCATTTTTTAATAAAAATGGATATTTGCTTTTAAACTAAATACCGTGAGATTTTACAGCATGGACAAATAAAAGAATGAGACTTGCACAGATTAATTTACAATGAAGAATAACATTTTGTCATTAAAAAAAATCAACTGTTATATTTAGTGCAAACATGGATAATTGTACAATAATTAAAATTGGTTGTATATTTTTTCCCATTTTACTCTTCGTGTGCCATCTTTAAACTTGTCGATGCTGCCTTTCAAATTGTACATATGGGACGAAAAGAGTATTTTTTTACCAAATACTAAATAATATTACTACATTTTTTCAAACTGTAAATATTGTCCTTAATATTAACTAAATATTTTATAATATTGACCTCCAATAGGGAACAACATGAGTGCAGAATTTTTAGGTAAAAAAAATGTCAATAATGCTTACGACCTCCTTTTTGGTGCACTATTTGTAACTCCTGCCCTCTATTTGTAATAGTTCATTTTCTCCATTATTGTTTGTGGTAATTTAATGAAGACTCCATAAAAAAGTCTTCATTAAATGTTTAAATTATTTAATTTTTAACTCTGTTATTTAATTTTAAAAAGATATTATTTAATTATAATTTTAAAAATTATTTAATTTTAAATATTATTATTTAATTTGATTATCAGTTATTTAATTTTAATCGATTACTTAATTTTATAATAAATTAAATAATTATAATTATTATTTAATACAAATTTTAATTACTTAATTTATTTTAAAAAATTCTCATTGTAGTACTTTATTTACACTAATGAGTCATATGGTGGGACTACTAAAAATAATAATATTCGTCTTTTGGTCAAAGTCTACGCTCCACACTCGGCAGTCCACACCAACTGTTATTTCTTCTGATTAAGTTGTTCCTCTGGTTCAATTTTTTCTTAATTAGCCGGTCACGTCAATTGTTAGCTGTGAGAAAATTTCATTCTGCTGGTCAAGTAGGCAAGCCAAAGAACACATAGTAGAGGAAAAGAGAAGTTCTAACCGAGGACATCTTATTCCACACACCACATTAATTAACCAAGAAATGCTTCACATCGTCTATTTGTTAAAGCACTCTTATCGTTGTCACTTCACTTAACAGTGTGTCAAGGAAGATGCAGCAGTGGAAAAGAGACTCTAACTGTTCTGCAGGAGAAAAGTGAACATGTTCACACGCTAGATGCAGGGAAACGGACCATTGACCATGTAACAAGGCTAACATTGCGCTTGAAACAATAATCACAAGCATAGCTCTCACTTTTTCCAAGTTTTTCTCCACATTACGCTTTCATGTCAAATCAAATATGAGTATCTCCTTCCTTCTTCTTTCT
The DNA here is from genome assembly GCA_948243855.1 of Flueggea neowawraea. Lineage (NCBI taxonomy): Eukaryota > Viridiplantae > Streptophyta > Magnoliopsida > Malpighiales > Phyllanthaceae > Flueggea > Flueggea neowawraea. Next base: position 30,021 of record CAODLS011259186.1, read on the forward strand.
CTGCTTTTGTTTTTGTCTCTTCCTATCTCATCATCAGTCTCTTCTACATTGAATGAAGGATCATCTCTCTCGGTAGAGAATCCGGAGGATGTTTTGATTTCATCAAGTGGAGTTTTCAGTGCTGGGTTTTACCGCGTTGGAGATAATGCATATTGCTTTTTGCTATATGGTTCAGTAAACCATCTTGCTCAAACAACTGCACCATTAGTTGGATGGCCAATCGCGATTTTCCTGTTAATGGTAAACGCTCAAAACTCTTGCTCCATAAAAATGGAAACCTCATCTTAACTGATGCTGACATGTCTATTGCTTGGTCTTCCAACACTCGATCCTCTTCCCAGACAGAGCTTCACCTTAATGATCTCGGTAATCTTGCTCTGCGCAATGTGGAGGGTGGTGTCTTGTGGCAAACCTTGGATTCACCCACAGACACTTTACTTCCTTGGCAAAAACACACAACAACAAAACAACTAGTCTCGTCTAAAAGTGTTACAAACTTCTCTTCTGGTTCTTACCAGTTATTTTTTAATGCCGATTATCTTCTTCATCTTCGGTATGATGGTCCAGATGGTTCAAGCATCTATTGGCCGGAACCTTGGATTCCAAGTTGGATGTTCCCATACAACAGAACAAGCATATTCTCAATTGATTCTTCAGACAAGTTTGTTTCATCAGACAACACAACTGCTATCTTTGACGTCTATGAAGTAGCGCGTCAGCAGATGTTGAAGCTTGAATCTGATGGTAATGCTCGATTGTACAGCCGCGAAGAGGGAAGTACAGATTGGGTTGTTTCATGGCAAGCCATATCTCAACCGTGCCGGATTCATGGAATTTGTGGACCTAACAGCACATGCACCTATCATCCCACCGAAGGTAGAAGATGTTCTTGCCTTCTAGGATATCGAACCAAGAATGTTACAGACTGGTCTTATGGTTGCGAGCCTGAATTCAGTGATACCTCATTCGTCAATGATACCAATGTTAGTTTCATCAAAGTTAAACATGCTAATTCTTATGGTAATGATTATGTTTTGTGTACCAATGACACCCTTCAGCAATATAAGGATATATGTTTGCGATTATCCACCTGCAAGGGTTTTCAGCACAGGTATGAGGATAGATCTTCTTTCAGTTGTTACCCTAAAATTCTACTGTTAAATGGTTATCTTTCACCCAGTTTTGATGGGAACTTTTACCTTAAAGTTCCCAAAACTAGTTTGTCTGAGGCATTGATTTCAGGGATGGAATTAAATTGCTCCGCTGATTCTCGCGTCATGGTGCATTGAGTTTATAGGAAAAGATCAGGAAATGGAACCTTGAACTTCATCCGCTGGTTTGCAGTTGCACTTGGAGGAATTGAATTCCTCGGCATGCTCTTGGTTTGGTGTTTCTCGTCGATCAAATCGCACAAAAATTTGGGAGAGGATACGCGAGGCTATCATCCTGCAGTTTCTGGATTCAGGAGATTCACTTTACTGAATTGAAAAAGGCAACAAAAAACTTCAGTGAAGAGATTGGCAGAGGAGCAGGAGGAATCGTATACAAAGGCACGTTGTTTGATAACAGAGTTGCAGCAATCAAACGACTTAACACAGCAAACCAAGGAGAGGCTGAGTTTCTGGCTGAATTAAGCTCCATTGGGAAGCTTAATCACATGAACTTGATAGAAATGTGGGGATTTTGCGCAGAAGGAAAGAACAGGCTCCTGGTTTATGCTTAGCAAAGTGTCTCTCCAGTTCCACTGAATCACTTGATTCGAATAAGAGGTTTGACATTGCATTAGGCACATCAAGAGGCCTTGCTTATTTACACGAAGATGCTTGGAGTGGGTTCTGCATTGCGACGTAAAGCCTCAAAACATATTGCTGGACTCTCAGTGCCTTCCAAAGGTGTCAGACTTTGGCTTGTCGAAGCTACTAGATAGGAAGGAACCCAACAACTTGAGCTTCTCCAGGATAAGAGGGACAAGAGGTTACATGGCTCCAGAGTGGATTTTGAACAAGCCAGTCACATCAAAAGTGGATGTTTATAGTTATGGAGTTGTGTTATTGGAGATGGTGACCCGGAAAGGTCCAGCAATCAGAGTTCATGTCGCGCCATCTGATCGGGAAATGGAGGATGAAGCACTAGTGACATGGGTGAGAGACAAGAAAAATAGAACTGGATTCTGCATTGAAGAAATCGTGGACCCAAGGTTGGAATTAGAAGGAGACGACGACAAGGCTAAGATGGAAACTCTGCTAACAGTGGCACTACAATGCGTAGAGGAAGGCAAAGATTCAAGACCCACCATGAGCACTATCGTTGAGATGCTTCAAGGCTAGCTATGAGAAAACTGATTATATCTGGAGACAAATTTAGTGAGCTCTGAGGCTGTGACCTCCATCTGTCAAACCTTTCTTTTTCATTGGAGCAATAATTTCGTTTGAATCAAGATGAACAAATCTACTTGATCAGGTGAAAAACAATTATTCTGTATGGTTGTTAAACCAAAATAAAATAAAAAATAAACTCCATATTACTAAATTTTGACGTATGCACATTCTGAATCATGTGCTTTCTTGAACAAATATACCAATTGAGTTCTCTCCTTTCTTCCTCCTTGAGCAAACACTAGGCAGAACATAAGCAAATTTGGAAGCAAACTACAACCATTAATAGGATCAACCACTAATACGATGTTATTAACAGGATTTTGTGTTATAGACTTCAAATATGCGTTTATAATACGTCAATTCTACCACCCTGTAATCTGCATCAATCGAAATGGAAGTGTACATGTTTGCAACTGCTTGGAAAGTGAATGTGCATAAATGTATAAGAAGAATTATAGAAAGAATCTCAATCGTGATGTATAAAGATTGGAGAAACTCACCTGCTACTTGATATGATGGATTCATTCATCTGTGACGGGAGAAAGTAAGGGTCTATTAAAAAGGAATGCTTCCAGATTACCCACAGCAAGTTCGCACGTAGCCATGAAAGATTCTGGCATAAAGACGGCCCTATCAGGCGATAAAACAACATTATCTAATGCAAACAGATCTCCAGGAACATCAGGTTCATTCTCAAACACATCAAAACCAGCACCCGCAATCCCTACTTCCACCAGACACCTCACCACTTCCTTCTCATCAACAATTGCGCCGCGTCCAACGTTAACAATCACTGCTCCTTTCCCCAAGGCTCATAAAAACTTCCTTGTTAATCAAATGGCGCGAAACAGATTATGAGAGCGTCACTGTTAGCTGCGAGTTCGCAGACACTGGAGTAGAATGTGTAAGGAACAGATTCCTTTTTCTTTCTTGAGTTGTATGAAATGCTACAGCCAAAAGCCTCTAGTCTTTTAGCAACTTGTGAACCAGTGCCTACGAGTCCAACAATCCCAACTCGCTTGCCACTTAACTGAAATCAAGAATCTTAAGTACACCACTTGCAATTACAGGATATAATCATCAATTAGAGAGCATTACCACCGTGCTCTAAATACAAATGTGCAACAAGAAAATGAGTACACATAATAATTTTATTAGGAGTCCTTTTTTTCTGTGTGTGCGTGTCAAGCTTCTTTACTCTGCGTTTCATTCCTTTCTTCTTTTTTAAACCCAAACGTACTCTCTTGTAATCCTGAACATATAAAAACTCTAGAGACCCAACAATTGAAGTATGAGATTTTTCTGGGTCATAATATCCATTCTTATTGTTTTCATGGTAATTTAATTTGAAGGTATGATCATAAAATTATCTCATTTAAACTTGCATTTTCTTTTTGATGCGGATCAGAAAACATTGGATTACTTGGTGGGCTTGGATACGGCGAAATGTGGCAGAATTTTCAGATGTCATAACATTTGATTCAGAAAGAGTTACGAGGGGCACAATATATCAAATCGAAGTTCTTTTCGAGGCCTACAGTCTGTTACCAGGTGATAACCCCCATTTTTCAGACCCAAAAAATGACGTTTAGACCCTTTTCGGAGCCCTAGAACATTTTATGGAGTGTGTTTTTGTCTTTTTCCATGTTTGGTTGTAATTTCGGGTTTAAAACCTATTGTGCCGACTTTGTGAGCAGTTTTGATCATTCAGAATATTTCAGACTGTTTTTTCCTCAAACTTGTATTTTGGATATCTATTTTTCTGGTATTCTTTGAATCAACAGATTTATAGAAGAATTATTTTAGGTATTCGTGCACGTCTCAACGAATTTAATTAGTTATCTTTTTTATTCTCATAGCTTCCACTACGTCACTTTTTCTATCAACACTAACGCGTCAAAGATTCGATTTCTGATACTAGTCACTTCTTATATGGTGAGTGTAATCATTAATTTTTTTCTGCTAATCATATTTAATGATAAAATTATATTTCTAGATTCCACATATAAGATTTTCAATAATTTTCTCTAACTCAGTCCTAAGCAATCCTCAAACTATAAAAGAAAATATATGAATCAAACAATTTTGATAAAAAGCAACAAATTAGAGTTTAACCTTAAAACCGAGAGGATAATCTCCACTACCAACCCACGCCTGACATAGCGATCAGCAGCAGAGACCTTCCAAAGCACATCAATAAGCAATCCAACAGCCGCATCAGCGCCATCGTCTGAGAAAACATTCCTTCATTGGTCACCGAAATTCAGGGACGGCGGCATGCTGCCATGCCAAGTCGATATGGTTGGTGCCGGCGCTGGCGGTGACAACCAGCCCCACGCAAGGAAGGCACTGGAGTAGCTCGTCGGGGCAGCACCGGAGCAGAGGATGGCTTGGATGGAGCTCGCATGAGAAGTCAGGAAGTGGGTCAGAGGAGAGGTGATTCCCATGCTTTCAGGAGGCGGGATTGGGTTGAACGTAAATGGTAGAACTGCCATGACTGGTGGGGGTATTAGGAAGAGGACATGTGGAAGTTGTTTTTTTTTTATTCTGCATTTGTTAATGATAATAGTAATGAGTTTGGAAAGTAGAAATGATTTTGGGTTTGAGTTGTTGAGGAAGACGGATCATTACACGTAAATTGAGGAAGAGAATAAGTGAATAAGAACAATACACAGGACCAACCATGGTGGAGAATAAGGATAGTGTTGTTCAATTGTGCTTTTCCTTCAGCTCGATAAAAACTCACCGAGTGAACAGTTATTCATCAGTAGTTTAGCTGACTTAGAGGAAGATAATCACTCCATAAAAGAGACAAATCTTTTTATGTTTTTTCATACAAAACAATATGAAATTACATGGTGGCATAGGATTCTAGCACTTCAAATGATGAAGGCTAAAGTCTCATCTATAGCAGCTATGTACGAGTTAATGGCATGTCTACAGACAAGGAACCTCCATATTATACTAGCTTACTGCTACAAATTTGTTCCAATTCCAATATTGTCAAGAACAAGAACAGTTCGTTGAATCGATAAATTTTCTCCCCAATTTCGGCAATTCCTGGTATGAATTTGTTCCATGAGCTATTTGTACAATGACAGAGGAACTTGAACATGTCTTCCCAGGACAGAAGAACTGCAAATGTAGAACGATCAGTAACTAAGGATCTTCTCACACAACTTATCATAAGAAGCTGAATTGTGAAGCATATAGAAAATATTGCTTGGGAAAGAAATGTAAATGCATAAGCTACTTTGCCAGATAGTAGTCACTGCTGCATATTCCCTTTAAACAACAACCTAGTAAACACAATGTCTGATATAATGTCGTTGCTTCCTAGACCGAGGATTACTAGCAAATAGTAGCTAATGCATTGCTTGGAGATATAATGGCCAGTCATAAGAGTATTGAGGAACTAACCAACAAAAGACATCAATCAATCATCCAAATATTCAGAAAGCAATGGTCTGCCAGAGAAGAAGGCTTCCAGATTCCCCACCACAATCTTACTCAAATCCATCAAAGATTCCGGGGTAAAGACAGCCGTATGCAGTGACAACACAACATTATCCAGCGAAAACAGCTCTTTAGGAACATCGGGTTCATTCTCAAAGACATCCAATCCAGCACCTGCAATCTCTCCTTCCACCAAAAACCGCACCATTTCCTTCTCATCAATAATAGCTCCACGTCCGATATTAATAATAACCCCCTCCTTGCCCAGTGCAGAAAAGACTTCCTTGTTTATCAAGTGGCGAGTTTGGTCCGTCAGACCACAACAGATGATCAAAGCATCCGTCTTAGCAGCAAGTTCACATACATGTTGATAAAACGCGTATGGAACATGTGGTTTTTTCTTCCTGGAGTTGTAGGAAATAGAGCAACCAAAGGCCTCAAGCCTTTTGGCAACTTCATATCCAATATGCCCTAATCCAACAATTCCAACCCGCTTGCCTCCAACCTGAAAATCAACAGACAATCAACAAAAATTTACACCAAAACCAATTCCAACCACAATTTCCACATACTAACACCTAAGCACACATAATAAGAATTCTTTAAGATGATTTCAATACTACTAGACTACAGGTGATTCGTTAACATTCCGTAGTTAAAGTGGCAATGGAACAGCAAGAAGTCATTTTCTATCAGTTCTTTCGACCTTGGAGGCAAGAGGGTAGTCTCCATTGGAGACCCAAATCCCCTGCCTGAAATAGCGATCACTCGGGGTGATCTTCCTCAGAACATCAATCAACAACCCGACCGCCAATTCAGCGACGTCAGCAGAATAAACATGAGCAGCATTAGCCACTCTAATTCCTCTGCGGCGGCACTCGGGGAGCTCAACCTGGTTGACACCGGCGCTGGTGGTGACGATGAGTTGCAAGGCCGGGAGGAGGCTTAAAATGTCGGAGGCGACGGGGGAGCCGGCGTGAGCAAGTAGGGCCCGTACGGACTGGGCACAATTGGAAAGGAAATGGTGGAGAGGGAGAGGAGATTGGTAGGCTTTTAAGTAAAGGAAGTTGGGAGAAGTGAATGGTTGCTCGCCGATGACGGAGAAGAACGGTGGCGGCGTCAAGAGGAGGACTTTTGGTTTGTCATCTTCAGGTCCTACCGTCTCTTCTTTCTGCTCCATGATTTGGGACTAACATTTCTTATTTTTGTGCAATTTTTATTTTCTAAGAATTTTTTTTAATTAATAATAAAGTTTTGTGTTACCCTGGATGCAAGAGGGTAGTCTCCTTTGGAAGCCCAAAGCCCTCGCCGAACATACCGATCACTCGCCGAAACCTTCCTCAAAACATCAATCAACAACCCAACAGCAAGATCGGCCACGTCAGCCGAGTAAACGTCACCAGCATTAGCGATTCTGATTCCGCGGCGGCGGCACTCGGAGAGGTCAACCTGATTGAGCCCAGCACTGGTTGTAACCACCAATCCCGCATTAGGCAACTGCAGCAACAAATCAGCCGTAACGGGCATACCACCAGACGCAAGAATTGCCTGCACAGAGTGGCCGTGAACGGAGAGGAATTGGTCGAGGGGAAGAGAGGATTCGTAGTGTTTGAGGTACTCGAACTTGGAGGAAGTGAAGTGTTCTTCTCCGATGAGGGGGAAGGATGGTGGGGGTTTGAAGATGACGACTTTTGGGAGATCATTTGTTGTTTCTGTTGCCATTGATGTTATTGTATCTGAGACTGTTGGGTTTGAGGGTTTGGGTCAACATTCTGTTCTTGGACTTGAACATTATTTATGCTGACGTGGTAAATGGTCGTTGAAATCAACGTACAAGATTTTTCTGTGTGTTGGGTACTTACGTGGTTCTGGATCAACGTACGAGATTGTTAAGCTATTTTGTGTCAGAGCTGCTTCTGGTGATGCATTGGAAATACACTTGATCTTAGCCAAAAGGCCGAGAAAGGTAATCAAAACTCAATCAAGCCATTCTTCATGGTGTTTTGACTGAGACTCATGTGGCCAAATCCCATATCAAGCATCTTCATGCCATTGTCTCTGATGGGTATGCCATGTTTGTTGGTTTGTTTTCTAAGGTTGTTACTGATTTGTATGTTAATTGTAATACCCCGAATAATTTTTATAATTATTTTTGAATAATTATATTTAGAGTAATTATTTTGAATAATTTTAGATAATTATATTTGGAGTAATTATTTTGAATAATTATTGGTGGATAATTAGTTTCGGAAATAATTATTATTGGATAATTATTTTAAATAAATTTGGGTAAAAATTTGAATTTTTATTTTTAAAATTTGAAGAGTTAATTTTGAGTTTTAAATGTTAATTTGGTGTTTAATGAAGTTTAGAAATGATTTGGATAAGAATTATTTTTGGATAATTATTTTTACACAATGTGGGTAAAAATGTGAAATACTATTTTTTGGTGTTAATATGATTTTTGAGGTATATTGGGTAATTAACTTAAGTGGAAATTGGTTGGAATTGAAAAAAAGAAAGAAAAATGAAGAAAAGAAACTCAGAAATCGAACTACAGGTCGTCTGAATTTGGTCCAAACGGCGTGTCGTTTGGAGTGGAATGCACAGTCGTTCGGCTGAATGAACGAAACGACATGTCGTTTGCGTCGAAGAGGAAACGACAAGTCGTTCGCGTTGACGGAC
>CAODLS011259189.1:0-10273 GCA_948243855.1 Flueggea neowawraea
AAAGATCAAAAGACATTCTTTACAGCCATTTTCTTGCATCACCCTCTCTCTATATCAATGATCAAGCTTAACCCATATTCAGAAACACGCAAAAGAATCAGACTTTGTCACTCTTATCATCCAAGAAACAGCAATGAACACACTACAACAATAAATAAAGAAAAGATAAGATATCAACACATAAAAAAAAAAGAAAAAGAAAAAGGGCACATACCCCAAGGAGGGTTGGAGTCTATGCAATATTCAAGGTCCTGAAGTTGTTCCATAGGAAGGTGAGTAATGTCTGCCATTGTTAGACAGGGATGGAGGGAGGGAGGGAGGGGGAGAGAGAGAGAGAGAGAGAGAGAGTGGTGAAGAAGCAAAGAGAAGAGAAGAAGGTGGAGGAGGAAGAGGAGAGAAACTAAGAACAAAGTAAAGTACAGATATAAAGTGAAGCAAAGCAATAAAAGGAGAAAAAAATGAACCAAAAAAAGAGAAGAGAACAACCTGCAAAGCTTCTTGAAATATATAAAAAATGGAGGAGAAAAATAAAAACACTGAAACAAAAAGTCACTTCCTTCCTTTGTGTTCTGCCTTCAATAAGCTTGTGTTTGAAACAAAAAAAATGTTAATCAAGCAGTTCCTTTTTCTTAGTTCCAAATTCATCCCTATTTCACTCTTATATCTACCAGATAGCCATTTGGGTCCCACAATCACAATGTTTCACAACAGTCAAAAATGGAGAATAAATGTTTGAACTGCTTTGAATTGGTTTGGTTAGGATAAATAAATGGGTTTGTTTGGTTTGTTAATTAATGAACATTCTCTTTCTCCTTGTTTAATTTATTGAGGTCAAGACTCAAGAAGTCAAAGACCCTTCAAACATGGTGATGGTCCCCACTTGAATCAGGACTTGATTGTTTTACTTTCAGTATGATTTTGCTTAAAAAAAGATTATTCTAAATATATTGAAAATATATATTACATTTATTCTATTTAGTGAAAAATGGTTGGGTGATCTTAATACTGAAGGCCTTGTTTGTTTGATGGAAAATGTTCTCTGTAGAAAACGATTTCTAGGAAGAGAAAATACATTCGGCTATTTGATTAATATACTTGAGGGTGATCCAAAAGTCAAAAGAAGGGGTGGTTCGATGGTTAAGGCTTAGAGAAGTAGAAACAGTTTGAGATCAAGGGTGGCAAAATGGTCTGAACTCAAAGCTCGATGGTCCAATGGCGCGATGGTTTAGGCCAAGGGCTGCTAAGAAGTTTAGGCTCAAGGTTTGATCGGTGGTTTGATGCGGAGGGTGGCAATATGGCTCGGTGATTCGAGACTGACAGTAGCTCCATGGTCTAAACTGTTGCGTAATAACTCGACAGTTTAGTTATTTACTATAACATCAGAGAATTTTTGTGGGAAAACATTTTCTTTTTCCAATTCGTATATGCATTAACTATTGAGTAGAATAATATTTTCTGTTGACTTATTCTCTTGGTACTCACCAAACATTAAAAAAATAAGGAAAATGTTTTCCAACAAAATATTATGAAATCTAAGAGTTAACAACAAATTAACTTTCTTTTAATAAATTTGCATATTACATCATTGGAATAAATAATATGTCAAGCAAATAGTAAATGGCATATTAAGCCAAAAAAAGGACAATCAATATATATATAAAATGTTGAGAGTTCTCCCATATTTTTCAAGTGGTTTTATAGTGGATTGATATATGATTTTTTATTTATGTTATTATTAATCTTTAAAAAGAGTTAAATACACCAACTATGTAGTTAATTGACAAGTGATTTTTTTTATTTTTCTTATTATTACTCATTTAAAGATAGTTGAATACACTAAATTAAAGTATATTGGCATATTTTACAATATATACAAAAATATCAACAATAAAAAATTCAAATAAAAAGTATAATAAAGTATTTTTTAATTTTTTTTATGATAGGACGATATAATATGGGTAATTGTTGATTTTTTTTAAGTAATCAAACTCCGTTTAGATAGTTCAATATGCCAACTGAATAGTATAAACTTCATTAACTTATTTCGGTTTTAATTTTTGAATGTATTTTGATTAAATCAAATGCCCTCTTTCAATAAAAATGATAATGGATAACAAAAAATAAAATAATCAATTATATGATAGAAAATATGGACAATATTTTTTGTTATGCTATATATGTGATTGTTTAATTTATTATATATAAACACATTCATTGTTAGGACATTTATAATAGTTAGATTTTTTAAGAGTCTGATGATCATGTCACATCAATATTTTATTAAATTCTCACTCATTAGAATCTCTTTCTACAATGGTTACACTCTCATTAAACTCTAAAATGTGGCAAAAAATTAATTGTACATGCAAATTTAATTTAGAGAAAGTTACACTATGTCTTTTTTTTTATCATTTTGATTTCACATATGCAACACAAGGGATTACATTTTCTGGTATAGAACAATAACATTTTTAATTTCACTAACGCCACAATATTTATAGCTTTTTTTTTTCCAAATTCTCTCTCCTCAACCCCCTTTCACCCAACTTTCTTTCTCTCTCTTCTCCAACTCCGTCCCACCACCACAATCACTGCACCAACCACCACCCAACCCCCAATTGCCATTCCAGCGTCTACCATGGCTTTCCCAATGATGCCCTTAATCTGAAATCCTCGACGGTCCGTCTTTTCCAAGTCCGACGATGAGAGAGAGCGAAAGCGACCGACAATAAGAGAGAGTGAGAGTGAGGGAGACCAATGAAGAGAGAGAACGAGAGTGTGAGAGCGACTAGGAGAGAGAGAGAGAGAGAGATAAGGGTTAGCGGTGAGGGTTTCAAAACCCTAGTTGCACCCCCAAAATGAAACAATTAGATTTTAGTCCTTTTAATTTGTAAAATTATAAAATAATACCTAAATTTGAGTTCTACTGGTTTTGTACTCGCTTTATTTTTAGGTTGTTCTTATTTGTACTCATAATTTTACCAAGTAATAAAGAAAAATTAAAATATTTTTTAAAATTTTGTTTTGACTTATACTCATTTTTTTGTGTTTATTCTCGTTTTGTTGTTATTCTCGGTTTGTACTCGTGTTGTTCTCAGTTTGTACTCATTTTCACTGGTCAAAGAGCGTGGTCAACTTTTTGATGTGCGATCAGACTGAGGCATTTTTGTAAGTGTTATTTTGTGTTTCCATTTTTGGCAAGTTTTTAGCATGTGTGTTGTATTTGTGTATTTTGCCCTTTTTTGTTGTATATTTGTGTGCTTGTTCCTTTAATTTATTTACAATATAAATTCCATAATAAATATATCTATTACAAAAAAAATAATTTATGCTAGTTCATTGTGAAAGAGATATATTCTTGAATTTTTTAAAGTATTTGCAAAAAATATTTATTTCTATTCAAATAATAAAGATTACATAATATATTTTAAACAAGTAAAAATAGAGTCGCATGATAAAAATATTATGTTAATTGGCATGGTAAATTGGGTGTCTTGGGAGGATTTGGGGAATACCGAAAATTGGAGGCAAAAATTGTAGATTTGGAGAATTTGGTATACTTGATTAAAAAAAAAGGTGTGGTTGATTTTGAGTGTTTTGGAAATTATTTGAATTGGAATTTTGGGGAAACGGTTGATTAAAATTTGGATCCTTTTTTTTGTAGGAGATGATAATTTTTTTTTATTAAGAAAAGGATGAGAGAAGTGTGGATAAGCTGCAAAAATTAGACTTATTTATAGGCAAAATGAATCATAAAATTAAAAAATATATATACAACGGTTAACTCCCAACGGCAATTTAAGTGAACAAGGCCAAATCACATGAGTAGTCGTCAATGACAGGATCTATTGTGTCAATGAATCTTTGTGCATGCGGCATCTGATGTAGGTCAAACGTCACGTACAATGTATAAGAGTAAACATTTAGAGGTCTAAGCTATAAGTATGATCGTCTCTTTTTTTTTTTGAAGAATATTGTCTCTTATTTAAAATATTTTTATAGAATTCTAAAAAAATATTAAAAGAATTTCTAAAAATTATCCATATAATATATATATAAAAATATCAAAAAACAATTTGTGTCGAATAAGATTTAAACCTATATTAAAGGTTTAGAAGATCTTTGTCCTATCCATTAGACAATGGATGCTTTTTCTTTAAAATTTTTTATCTTCTTTTTTCTTCACATTTTTTGTTTATAAAAAAACGTGTATTGGTAGTCTAATTGAACTCACACTGCAAATGCTCTTAGAGCTACTTTTAATCACTATTCCTCTAAATTTTTTAAGAATTTAATTATTATTTTATAATAAATTGTGAAATAGGTATAACTAAATATAAGATCCTTTTCTTAATTAGATAATATTTTTTAATAATTTTTTTCAAATGCTCCAATTAACACCTCAATTATTCACTTAACTCAACTTTTAATTTAAATATTTTATATATTTTTATCATTATATAATTATTGTGCAACGCAAGGATATTAAAATAATAATTATTGTGCAACGGAGGGATATTGCACTAATTTAAGATTATAGTTTATGGATTATTTGGAGCATAAGAAGTCGAAATGACTTGATAATAAAAGGCCAACTTTAAATAGCCATAACCTTTAGTTCATATGTATAAAATACTACCAATTAGAGTATATTACAACGAGCTTTATCATATTGAACGCTGAGTTTCATGCTTTATTCAACAAACTAATTTTGAACTTTCCCATATTTTTTTCCTATTGAAGGTTCTTGTCAGTTTTAAATTTTTCTTTAATTTCTTTTGGTGTTTTTAGTATTCTATTTTATTACTTGCTATTTTCCTAAAAGAAATTATAGTATTTCAACGTTTAGAAACATTCTTAACTTTCTTTTCTACATTCAACATAAAACTAATCTATTTTTTTGGCTTTCATATTTTATCTTGTAAATATATGAATATAAGTTGTTTATGTTGAAGTAACAAAGGGATGTTAGATTTACAATCTATTGACTTAGTATATCACATATTTAACATATTATAATTCTTAAAAAATGTATTATATTTTTTATTTTTTAATCTATATCTACTATTTATACTTAATTTACCAAATTAAACACCCCAAAGTAAGTCACATTCTCCAACATCCATCGGTAATCATAAAAAATTTAAAAGACAACAAAAAGAAAAGATTTAAGGAGCACCAATTTATATTTTGAAGTTACAAATTTATGCTTGGAACTCTTTCTCTCTCCAGTCTAGATAGTTCTCTTAAGACTCGATTGTCTCTACTATTCCTCTTTTTTTTGCCGTGTTAGCCGAAAACTAGTCCATTTTTAAGCTGGTTTAACCAGAGTTTGTGTATTTGTTTGTCTTAGTTGTGTAGGTTCTACTTTTCTTTATTTTCATGATATTGCCCATTTGATCGGTTTCTTTTGTGTCTCCTTCATTGAGCTTGGTGCGGCGTGCGACGACATGTCTCGTCGTATGTCTTTTGTTGGAGATTGATGGTCAAACAAGATCACTTGCTAATGGTTTGTTTTTTCTTTGTGCTCCCAGGTTTGTTGTCATATGGGTTCGGAAGGGTTTGATGGGTTTGTTGGCGTGGGTTTCATTACACCTAGTCTTTCGTGAAGTCGGCTTCGGTTTGTTCAGGCGTGGATCAATTATGCGGTGGTTGGTGGTCGAAATGATGGCATTGGATGGTAAGGAGGAGAAGTTCCGATGGTTTCAACGCTGGGTTGTATTGGATGGATCTTGGCCAGCAGTGGCAGAGCCAATAATCTAGCTTAGTGGAAATCGGATCTGTTTAGCCAAATTTTTTGTTCAACAATGTGTATGACAAAAAAAATCTAAGAAATATAAAAATTAAATTAAATATTCGAATACATGTAGTAATTAAACAATAATTTTTGCACACTAGAACTAAGGGATGACCATTATTTTCGACGCGTCGTCATGACTTAAAAGCGTTGCAAAATGACCTAATTATCAATAGGTATAAAATTTTTTTTCTCAATATATACTATCAGGAGGTCATTCATCCATTGATCTCCCATTCTATTTCGCAAATCTATCTTGATAATATTCATGACAAAAAATACTTTTTCAACAGATGTGGTTGCAACTAGAAGAAGTAATATCAATTCAATCAAACGATATACTAAAGAGAAGACTCGAGTTTTTTCAGTTTGAACCAAATTCTTTGCAAGACTTCCCAAATCTTGAATGCTGAATAATTCCTCATTATCTTTTATATTAGAAATATAAGTCCCATGTGAAGTCTTCTAGATAAAGTTTTGCAAGACGAACTAACTTTTCAATATTGAAATTCGCGAATAAGTTCTTTGGATTGAGACAATTCATACAAAGAAGTAATTCTATATTCGTCTCTGGAAAACGATTTTTTATCTCTTGTATAAGTAAATCGAGAACCTAAAAATAAGAAAAAAGAAAATTTGTTAATTTGGAGCGATGGTAGTAATAAAGAGAAGATATAATTGGAAGTAAATATATGTATAATTACCTGACAATAAATCTCTACCCGATAATGATGATAATTGGTAACACGACCATCTCACTTCATACGAAAACGAGATTTGATGTTATCTTCCATATTAATAACATCAATGGAATTAGCCACACAAAAATTCTCCACTTCCCCTAAGAAGTTGTCCCATTCATTCTCTCTAAAATGTCGCAAATCCATTTTTGGTTGTTCAGATCAAAGACATAGCTTGAACAATATTTTAATCTCTTTCTTGAAGAACAAGTGACAAAGCACTTACTAATCCAAGTATATGTATCATCAAGATTAAAACAAAGGCAAAGTCATAGGTCTCCATCCTCAAAAGTAGAGTCTTAGACAAACCTTTTGTATCTGGATCTGAACCATCATCATACACACCTTGAAACACTTCAGTTATTGAAGCCCACATCGATTGTAAACGATTTAAAGTGTTGAAGTGTGATCCCCATCGAGTGTCACCTGGTCTTTTTAAGCTAGTTTCTTGATTTAAGTCTTTGCCATTGCTAATTTTCATACATTCAAGACGTTCAACAATATTGTCATGCTCGATTTGTCGGAGTCTGTCTGCTCTTTTACAAGAGTATCCACATTCATTCACAATTAAGCTGACAACACTAAAGAAATCGCTCATAGCTCGATGATCTCTGGTAGCAGTAATAACAACTAATTGGAGATGATGAGCAAAAAAATGGACATACTTAGCAGAAGGATTTTCTTTCACTATAAGTGCTTTTGAACCATTAAATTCCCCTCGCATATTTGATGCATCGCCATATCCTTGACCCATCAGTATTGATAAAGATAAATTATATTTGGCAAATAGAGAGTCAATTCCTTCTTTCAAAGTTTTTATTCAGGTATCAGTGACATGAACGATGCCTAAAAACCTTTCTATAACTTCTCCATTATCATTAACATACCTAAGAACAATTGCCATTTGTTCCTTTACTGAGATATCACACGACTCATCAACCAAAAGAGAAAATTTGCAATCTCCAATGTCATTCAGTATCGCACAAGTAGTTTTGGCAGTACAACAATTTGTTAATTCCTTTTGAATTTGGGAGGAGGTCATTGGTTGTTCGCAGGAGCATTCTTCCCAATAACCTTAGCGACCTCATCACTTCGTCCATTGTACCATGACAACAACTCTAGAAAATTCCCTCTATTTAATGAACTTGATGATTCGTCGTGTCCACGAAAAGACAATCCTTGACGTAAAAGCCAACGAATCACATCCAAAGATGTCGTCAAGTGAGTGCGATAAGAAACTTCTTCGGCACGCTCGTGTCTTGAGTAATTATAGGAGATACTCTGCCTTTGGTTTATAAAATAGTAAAATGCAATTCTTGCCGCGTTGTGTGTACTGTTAACTTCTCCCACGTGGTAATTGAATCTTTCAAGTGCCTTCTTCCAATTATTGAAACCCACTTTTAGAAACAATTCATCCCTAAAATGATTTGCATTGATAGGCTTGAAAAGGTAGCACAAAAAAAACAAAATGTGGCATCTGTAGACACACTATACTCCAACCATGGATGTTTCTTGAACCATCTCGGTTGAAAGCTTCTATTATTTGGCCATATTTTCTTTTGGGAAAATTATGACTCATTGGTTGATAAGAACCCTTAGAAATGTACTCTCTTCGAATTCAATCTCTAATCCGAACATCAAAGTCTTCAATTGATTTTCGTAGTGCCGAATCACTAACTATGTCATCCGCATTAAAATCCAACTCATTATTTTTCCCACTCACATTTGCATCCGAAATAACCGTAACACTGGGAGTTCTTGAAGATTCGACACTACTCTTCGGTCTCTTGGTCTTGGTTACAAATCTATCCACAGACTAATCAAAAAGCAAAATAATAATAAAATTAAGTCAATCCAAATCAATTCACCTAACAATTACAAGCATCCAACTAATTCAAATATTGCACTAAATTTAAGTCAATTTATTCAAACAAAATAACCTATCAATCACAAATAATAACAAAATTATTAGACACCCAAATCAATTAACCTAACAACTAAAAACATCTAACTAATTTAAATCTAGCAATTAAATCCATTCAATTACAAATATCAAAATTATGTAAGTCAATTTATCCTAAGAAAATAACATATCAATCACAAATAATAACAAAATTATTAGACACCCAAATCAATTAACCTAACAACTAAAAACATATAACTAATTTAAATCTAGCAATTAAATCCATTCAATTAAAAATAAAAAAATTATTTAAATCAATTTATCCTAATAAAATAACCTATCAATCACAAATAATAACAAAATTATTAGACTCCCAAATCAATTAACCTAACAACTAAAAACATCTAACTAATTTAAATCTAGCAATTAAATCCATTCAATTACAAATAACAAAATTTTTTAAATCAATTTATCCTAATAAAATAACCTAGCAAGGAGAGCAACTGAATTAATCAACAATCTCAGTTCAAAAAAAAAAAATAATCCTAATTAAAATAAAAACCAAACCTGAAAATAAGAATAAAAAAAAGCCATACCAGTTACTAGAGAGGCACAACAACATCGACTGTCAGCAAAGCAGGAGGAGGAGAGGCGACGAAAAGGTGGAGGCGTGGAGCACGACGGTGTGGACACTGGAGGGAGGCTGGAGTCGGCGCAGAAATGTGGAAGTGGAAGATTGGAGTTTTGAGATGAAATGGGAAAGAAGAATAGAAATGAGAACACTGATTCAGGGCTAGTATGGTTCAAGTGACCGGGCAAAATGACGTCATTTTGCCCTTGTCCTTTATTTTGTTTTGATTTCAGTGGGGAGAAATGACGTTGTTTCGCCCCACTGATTTTTTTTTAAACCGCAGGGCGGAACGACGTCGTTTCGCCTTACGGTTTAAAAATAAAAAAGACCGTTGTGCCCCTCATCTCAGCTTCGTCTTCTTCACAGAACAACCCTAGGTTCTCCGCCTCCAAGCTTGATGTGGGCTCTCTAATGGTAGCCAGTGGCGGAGCCCTGCTACATAGGGGCTCTAATGGAGATTCTCCACCACCAGTGGGTGCCCGAGCACTCACTGGTCCCTTGGTGGCTCTACCACTGATTATGGTGGTGGTGTTTATGGAAGTGGTGGGTTAAGACTCGTTTGGTTTATTTTAGTTGTGGTGGTTTGGTTTGGTATGGTTGGAGGCGGTGGGTTAAGTCTTATTTGGTCTGGTTTGATTGACTTGATTTGGGTGATAATAGTACACTAGCTGGAGGCCCGGGCAATGCCTCGGGATTTTTTTAAATAATTTAAATCTTTTGATATATTAAATTTACTTTTCAATAATATTTACTGCAAAAATATAAGACTGAAAGTTAAATATATGGTAAACTTTAGTCTAAATTTAATAGTATGTGGATAAATTGAAAATAATGTCAAAAATTTATTATTGAAGTAATAAATACATTAGGAAAATTTTTAATATTGTATGGAACTTTAGTCCACCCAATGTCATCCCTGGTTTGTTAAAGGCTTCAATGGAGGCATCACTATCTTCTCCACCAGAATTGCCATGAATGCGACTATACTGATATCCATGGAATATCAAATTCTCTTCAAAAATATCAAACAACAATGTCATCTGTCACGACCCATTCTCGGGACCATGACTGGTGTACGAGGTGAACGGTCTGGGAAAGTCCAACCCATCTCGCACAAGTCTCAAAGATTTAAAATTTATACCTATTTATTTATTTAAAACATTTATAGAAAAATAACATATACACCATATATATATATATAT
>CAODLS011259264.1:0-13783 GCA_948243855.1 Flueggea neowawraea
ATAAACTTTAGCTATATATATACATTAAAACAAACCACTTCCAGCTCCAAGAAAAGGGATTAAATAATCCTGGAACCCTAAATTTGTTGGATCAAAAGGAAGATTAATTCCATTGGTAGGATTTGGTGTGAAAATTTGAGGTTGATTACCATTTTGAATCAGAAGTTGTTCGGCTTGCTTGGATATAGTTTGTCTCAGCTCTTGTAAAGATGTCTTCAATTGTTCAAGTTGTGTCAAGTGAAGCTCTTCAATTGGAGCCTCCCACCAGCACTGATATTACCTCACTTTCTTCATTTCATCCAGATCTTCACCTCGCTTTTTTTCAATTTCCATTTGGTTGAGCACCTATATGAATACAGCATTTGTTGAAAAAATTTTGAGCATATTGGATTTCCCCATTGAAGCAAAATTTTTTAGAAGTGTTCCAAATCAAAGATCTACAAACTTTTAACCCAAATTTTAAGTTAACTCAAATTTCAAATAAAAATATCTCTGAAATCATCTTTCATTAAATACAAAACTCAACATCAATTGAATAGATTTTATAAGTTTGTAACTATACATATAGATAGTTGGTTTATTGAATGCTATTATCATCGTTTTCCATTTGGAGAATATCTTAAAATTAAATTAGAAAATGGGAAATCAAAACATATATATAAACCCCCGTAATTTTGTTTATTTTCAGTTAAGAAATCATCACAACTTAGTTAAAGAAAACTACATATCAAGGAGGAAAAAGAAAAAAGGAAACAAACAAGTTGACTCGTTAATTATCATTAGTGTTTCTTTCGTTTTTTCTTTCTTCTTGAGAATTATAATTAGTTAACTAGCATTTTTTCTTTCTGAAATTCAATACCCTTTTAATACATATTTATTGGTTAGTATTAGTCATATGTATGTACCTGAGTGAGCTGAAAATTTAGCTGGCTCAACCTAACATTGCGGTGAGCTTCAACAAGTTGCATAGCACTGGAAGTTTCAGGTATGTTACCACTAATATAACGATCAATGACGGCTTCCATGGAAGGGTGACCATAAGAGAAGACTTTCTTCCCTGGCGAGAAAACTATTATACCTATTTCTGCCCCACAAAGAGTGGAAAGTTCACTTGCTTTCTTGAAAAGACCAGCCCTGCGCTTAGAGAAAGTTACTAGCAGATTGCTTTCATTTGATCTTTTCACCATCTCTAGTTTTGACGACCTCTACTCTTTTTTGTCATTGTACAATTGTACATAAAATGAAGCTCTACTTAGTTACATGACAAGAAAGATGGTGAAATGGATCGACATTTATATAAGGTTTTGATGTTGGCATTTATTTGATAGAGTTGTCAGGATTTATTGGTTTCATAGTGGCATTTGATTGTATTTGAATTTTTACTAGATTAAGAAGTAATAGAATCGCTAGATCATAGTTTTATATGGTATAAAAATCGTGATTAAATCATAGTTATTGTAATGGTGTCCTTTAGAGTTGTCAAATTCACCGTACAATGCAGGACAATTCTTGGGATAAGGATTCCAAGATTCATGACCTCATTCTCCCTGCCTTATGAGCATACTATAAAAAGCATTTCAAAAAATAGAAACTTAGTGTTCAGTTGCTCATGAAATCTTTTTTTATGTTTTTTTTTAATTTGAATATCATCATTAAAAATAGATTTTTTTAATTTGGAAAAAACAAAAACAATAATTTCTGTTTTTTTTTTTAATTTATGTAGAATTTAGGAAATATATTTTAGCATGTTTTCTAGTTTTTTTTTTTACTTTTTTTGAATCTAGAAACCTAAAAAAAAAAGATAATCTTTGGTTTACGTAATTAATTTATTTAAAGTAATTTTTAATTATTTTAATAATAAACTACGGAAAACCCCTTTTTCCCCTCAAATTATCTATTGATTCATTCAATTTAATGAAAAATCATCAAAATCAATTTGAATCATGAAGCTCCCCTAAGTAAATCACATTTTGTTCAAAACTTCAAAATCATGTCAAAAAACATATTTCCCCTTTTTATCTCAAAACATCAGCGTACCAATTTTTCTCAAATTTGACAAACAACTTCTTCCCCTTTGATTTTTAAAATGCATTGTTTTTCAAAATCTCAATGCATGCATAAAATAACCATTAATTGCAACTACGTAATATTGAAAATCTGAAGATCATCAAAATCAATCCAATGAGTGTTGTGGGACATAAGAATACATATAATCTAACAAGTTATCGACTAGTATATATTTCAAATAATCAAGCAACACATTTGCAAAGTCAAACAACTTTATTCAGAATCATCAAGAAAATGTGAACAATTCCTTGCACAACATTGCAATGATCAAAATTTCAAAAATACAAAATTTATAATCAAATCATGAACTAAATTAGAAACTTTATTTAGCAAAAAAAAAAAACAGATGTTCATACTTCCCCTAAATAGGTGCTATTACACATATAAGCAAATAAATTCCACGAGCACTAAAAGAAATACGAATTGATCATTTCCAAGACAATCAAAGAACAAGTTTTTCTTAATACATCAAATCTTGTCATCTTGAAATCATTTTTGGAAAGCACACTTAAAATCATTGTCTTTTGGCAACATGATTAAAAGAATTTCCTTTTTGAAAACAATTAAGCGCTTTCAAAAAAAAAATGCAAGATCGAGCACATCAACCGATACAAGTGCATCAATAACTATATCACATTATGTTTGTGCCATGAAATCTTAGTCAAGTGCAAAATTTATGAATTACTCAAAATATCAGCCAATACACAAAATGCACAATATCTAGGAAATTCAAATACAAGCATCTACCAAACAAATACATGGAACACATTGAATAGCACAAATACATATGCAAATCAAGCAATTTGCACAAATTTAAGCACAAGTCAATTATACCAATAAGAGACACAATCAAGCACTTTTCAACTCACATATCATCAAAAGATACATATAGCACAAACACATTAAATAACACAAGTGCATAACAATTTCAAATTTAAAAGTTTGTTACCTTAACCACGCTTGGTGCACATTGGTAGTCAAAAACTTTTTCATTTTTATCCAAGTGCCTTCATAACCATTTCTTGTCTCAAATTGATTCCTTGGGGCTCGGTAGCTACATATGTCACGACCCGAGATCGGGTTTTGACCGATGTATGAGGCGAACTGAATCATAGGTTTGGCCTATCCTACACAAGCCTCGAAGAATCAGATTATCCACCCAAATGTTGTATTAAAACATTTATTAGAAAATTATATGAAATACAAAACACATTTTCTAAATATACATGAAATATATATATATAAGTCTAACGAAATAGTAGAATAGTAACAGAATAAGTATAAAATCATATATGAGTAAATTAGAGTATCAAAATACAAAACACACACGCATCTAGTAACTCACTAGCATTCTGGTGTGAAGCTTTAATACAAAAATACAGAGCCCAACCAAAAGGGCACACACTATCAATGGAACATCTCACTGTGAAAAGGTTGTCGGACGAATGCTGGATGTCCAAAGAATACCTAAAATATTAAAGGAATGGGTGAGTAAACCTCAGTGAGGGACAACACTCTAAAACGCCTCGAAGATCTCACATAAACTATTTTGAAATCATTTTCGAAAAATACCACATGCATGTACATAATCATATACTATTAGTATACACTCGTATACACATAGATAGTAATTCAGAAACACATTTCAAAAACATTTTGCACAAATAACAAACAGTAGACAGTCATACATAATAAGATCATATATATATATATATATATATATATATATATTGAAAACATTTTTGAAAAATACCACATGCTCGTATATAGTCATATATTATTAGTATACACTCGTATACATATAGATAGTAATTTAGAAATGCATTTCAAAAGCATTTCGCACAGATAACAAACAGTAGACAGTCAAACATAATAAGATCATATATATATATATATATATATAACAGACATTTAGATAGGGACTAGAAGCAGACATGTGGTTCAATGCCACCAGACAGAATAAAAAATTAAGTGTGTCTAGCCGGACACATGGTCACCATATTACCTTGTACCTAAGGTCTTGACAGATCAGTGATATACCAAAGGTTATGCTATCTTATAGCTAGGTGTCCCGTATCTAAAATTTATAATATCATAAATAGTAGGCAGGAATGCAAATTAGACGGTTAATTACATAAAACATATATATAATAGTTTTTTTCCAAAAACATAGTTCTTGTATTAGAAATATTCACATAATCAGATTTTTGGATATTACTAAACTATTAATTAGTCAGATTACATACATATGTCCAGACACAATAAAAATAATATAGGTTCAGAAAGACACAACTTATATGTCTAGAGATGACATCCTACACACCTGGATGTCTAAGTCAGAAAGTCTAGTCAAGCACCACTGGTAGCTGGCTGGTCATGCTGACACGAATAAGAAACTGAAAACAGATGTCAAAGCTAAGTCAAAATTCGGTACTGTGGAAATACCAAAATACATGCAATGCAAATGCAAAACCAACCCTCGATGACATCAAAAATCCTATTGCGATTAGAGATCTAACACTTGTCTCGAAAATCAAAAACTTCATAAAATTATAGTTTGGTCCCTTAACTCCTGCAAAATTACACTTTAGTCCCAAGGTCATGGAAAATTATGAATTAGTCATTGAACGTTTTAGAATTTAGAAATCAGTCCTCCAAATAATTCATATTCTAGACCCCAAGCATACAAAATATTACAATTTTGTCCTTATGATAGAAATTTAATCAATAATGCCACAAAATCTGTACAACTGGATAACCAACATCCCAAATGACTTAAATCTCCTTAAATCATACTCCAATACATGAATGTATAATCGATTTCACCAAACAAACACATAATCACCAAGATTTCTCAAATTCCTACACAACCCATTCAAATACAAAATCAAATATTCAAAACCCAAGCTTAATCCAATTGTTTCAAATCTTAATCTATCATGATCTAACATTCTTCAACTCACATTTCATAAGAATCAAGAAAAATCTGAACCCTAAGTTCAAACCATCGCCCATAACCATGCAAACATTAATCCAAATTCTAAGCATGAAAATTACGAAAAGAAAGGATTACAGAAGTGTTCTTACCTCGAGAAATCAAAAGGAATCAATGAGAGGTAATGAGAAATGAAGAGAGATGGATTTAGACTGAGTTTGGTGGGTGAAAATGCGTTATGGCCGAGAGGGCTCGAGTGAGAGGTATATAATGTGCCTCTCACCAAAACACACTATTTTATTCATTTTCAAAGGCTATTGTACGTTATTTTGAAGTTAAAGCATGTTATGGGACTTAACATACGTTACCAAACCCTAAACATACGTTATATTGGTCAAAATCCAAAAGCTTCAAATCAGCCTTAACGTATGTTGATCATCCAGAACCAACATTAACGTACGTTATCACCTAGCTAACATATGTTGGCATGCAATTCCATATTATGTACATTAGGCAATATTATCATACGTTATCCACTCTTCAGTATGCACACTTGACGCCATTCACTTGCATACGTGCGTTGAATCATTCCCTAGGCTCAACAACACCTAACCTTACAAAAATATCATCATTTAACATCTTCAAACACCTAATCATCATCTTAAACATCCAAAGATTGGATTTAAATTGAATACAATGCTACACCTATTTAGAATGGGTGAGGTGTTACATACTTTCCCCTCAAAAGAAATTCGTCCTCAAATTTCTACACAAACTAGATCAAAAGCAAAAATCAGACCTAAGTCTCCAAATCATAACATAATCCAGAACCTAAATATACTATCATATAGGAACAAACTAAAATCCTACTAACATTCTATCTCACACGAACCTAAGTATGTAAACATGCAAAAGACGGTACAGAATATGCAGGTATAGAAAACATAATGTACTGACCTAAGCATCAACAGAATTGAACAGGTGAGAATATCTGCGCAGCATCTCATCCGTGCCTTCCCACATGGCCTCCTCATCTGAATGATGTCTCCAAATGACTTTCACTGATACCATCTCTTTGTTCCAGAGTTTCTTAACTTGTTGATCAACAATTCTTACTGGAGCCTCATCATAAGACAAGTTGGGCCTCTTGACTTTGGTTTTGATGATGAAATGCACAAAACATCCGTGAAAGAGGTGCAAGGTTATAGACTCTATGATTTGTTGCAATAAAAAATGTACATACTGATCTACGCACGTTGCATTATGCAAAATTGGTTCCTATGCACGCAGACCTTGAGAAAAGCACGTAGACTTAAATATACTAGAAAAAATGAGCATCAGTCTTTGCTCCAAGCATGTAGAATGGAGTGGTTGATTTGACGAAATTCACTGGATGCATATTACACATGTAATGTTGAGACTACGCACGTAGTCAAGAGTGAAAGAGAAAGAGGCACACAAAAGTGGCAGGCAAAGCACATAGATGAGTAAAAGCATGATATTTGAAAGAACATTCTCAACACACGTAGAAGACTGCCAACGTATGAAGATGAAAATGAAGACAAATCTAACACAGCTGTCAAGATGCATCTCGAGAATTTGAATTTTTAATAGTCTCTGACACGTGTGTTGATCAAAGGTACAATCTTGGAATGGTATTCGATAGCGCACATTGACATTTTGATCTAAACACGCAACACTCAAGAAAAATGTGCATAGAGAATGAGCTAAGCACATAGATACTGATTCACATAAGGCCTAGATCACTGGAGTTCAGAAAAAGCATATAGACCTTTTACAACGTACGTAGAACTTAGTTGGGTCAAATGATTATGCATGCATAAGGTTATGACGTCATTAGTAGACAATTTTTTTTATTTTCTCACAACGGCTACTTTGAGGTTTCCAACGGCTATTTCTACTAAGTGGCTATAAATAAACGTCCTAGGTCAGAAAAGAAAAGGGATAGATCTTTCCTAAGATTGCTATTCACTTTCTCTCTCATCTATACATTTCTAACCCATTTAAGGCTATCATATTCTGGGTTTGTATGAGCTTAATTTTATATACTTGGGTTAATTTTGTAACAAGTAAGATTTTTACTTAGGGTTGATAGATTTCCTTGTTAAACCTTAGAAAAACAAAAGCAGTTGCTAGTGAGCCTTAAAAAACTAGAGGTTATAACGGTTTTCTTTTTGATCCCGCAAAAGCAAGTGGTGTAAACGGTTTTCTAGTAGAGCCAGCAAAAACTAGAGTTTGTAACGGTTTCCTTCCACCCATAGGTGAGGTAATAGTGGATTGAAATTCTTGAATCGATCTTAAGGAGTGGATGTAGGTCAAGGAGGACCAAACTACTATAAATTTGGGCTTTGTTTTCTATTCCCTTACTCTCTTTACCTTGCTTAATATTTATCTTATATCGTGTGAATTGGACTTTTGATACTTCGGTATTTAACTAGGTTTTTGGTTTAAAAAGGAACTTTGTTGTTTGCTTTAGTTTGCAAAAGATTTTCAACAAGATTTTTAAAATCTTTAGAACTCCAATTCACCCCTGTTCTTAGAGTGCCATTCTTGGGACCAACATGGCCTAAACTCAACTGACTGTGGTGATAGGACATGTGACTGATCAAAAACATACTTCCTTAGGAGTGAAATGTGGAACACTAGATATACAGAAGCAAACTGAGGCGGTAGTACCAATTTATAGGCAACAACTCCGACACGATCAATAATTCCAAATGGACCAATGTATCACCGACTCAACTTACCCTTCTTTCCAAATCTTATCACACCTTTCATTGGAAATATCTTAAGAAATACATGGTCTCCTACTGCAAACTCCAAATATTTACGCTTTAGATCAACATAACTCTTTAGGCGACTGTGCACCATCTGAATCCGTTACTGAATCATAATGACTTTCTCAGTTGTCTGCAAAATAAGATTTGGCCCCAAGCGTTCTCTCTCTTCGGCCTCAGCCCAACACAAAGGAGATATGCATTTTCTACCATACAATGCTTCATACGGTGTCACACCAATACTTAAATGGTACGAGTTGTTGTACGCAAAATCTACCAAAGGACAATGGGAATCCCAACTCCCATCTAAATGCAGAACACATGCTCTCAACTTATCCTCCAAAGTATGAATTGTATGCTCAAATTTTCCATCAGTCTACGGATGGAAGGCGGTGCTAAAAGCCAACCGAGTACTCAACTCTTCATATAGTTTACACCAAAACTGAGAGGTAAATTAAGATCCTTTGTTTGATACTATGGAAACCGGCACTCCATGCAAACATACAATTTTGTCAACATACAACTTCGCTAGTTGTGTCACTCCATAAGTCGTCTTGATAGGGAGAAAATGTGCACTTTTTGTTACAATATCCTTCTCTTCTTATTGCATCTTTTCCCTTCAAGACAAGAGCACTTTTTGGTACTTTTTTTTTAGTCTTTGGGGGTTAGTTTTGACAATGTTGGGAAGAATTGTTCCCTTGGAAACTGTCATGACCATTTTTCAGATCATGACTGGCATACAAGGAAAACTGTCTAAAAACGCCCGATCCATCTTGCACAAGCCTCAAAGTATAGAACTTATACCTAAATTCATATTCAGATTTATTATTAAACAATATTTAACAAAAGCTCAATACCTCATTTAGTAAGATAAAACATTTGTAATATCAAATACAAAAAATATATCAAAATAAATCATTTGAATTCATTGTATTATCAAAAACAAAAACATAATCCACAAAAATCCGGTGTGGAGCATCTAACAAACATACGACTGGAACTTGATCAAAATGGCACTCACTGTCAAACTGCACTTCTCACTAATTTCTGACGATTTGGTAAAACCAAAGTCTAATTAACCTAAAAAATGTTAAGGGGAGGTGGTGAGAAAGCTCAGTGAGGGATGACATTCCAGAATGCCTTTAGGACCTCACACAAACTATTTTGAAAACAGTTCAAGAATTTCACATATATATATAGTCAAATATACATATATACACGCTATGTAAGTAGTAGCGTATCAAAACTCTATTTCGAAACCGTTCGCAGACAAAGCATACAACATGCATGCATACATTCGAGAACTAAGTAAAATATTTTAAAAACATTTTTAAGCTTTATCAAAGCTAGCATATATTCAGAAGCAAAGTACATCCTTGAAAAATCTTTTTAGTTTTATCAAAAATTTTAGAACATAAGTCAAAAATCTTTTTAGCTCATTAGAAATTGCAAAATCAAAGGGTTGCCACATTGGAAATTGCAAAATCAAAATATTTTGCATGCAAACAACATGCAAAGTAGACAAACATTTACAAAAAAAAATAAAGTTTCAAACTTTACTTTAGACATGTGCCAAAGAAATATAATATAATTAATTTATATTATTTTTTAGAAACAATTCAACTTCTTCACATACATAAAATGCTTCAAAAACAAAGTATTATTACTATTCCACAATTCGAATAATTTTCTCCAAAAATATATTCTTATTAATCACCAAAATTCAAAAGATTTTTAGAAATAAATTTTAATTCAAACAAGTCCTCACATAAGTTAAATTTTAGGATTCCCGATCTTTTAATTAATTCAGATTACATACAAAGGTCAGAACACAACAAAAACGTATAAGTTCAGGAAGACACAACCTATGTGTCTAAATTCGATACCACACTCACCTAGATGTTGAGCTACCAAACTCCAAATCACTGACCACCAATAAATGACTGGTCACCTTGGAAACCGGACTGGGCTAAAACAGAATATATTCACAAAGAATCAACATGGTGACTGTGCCAATACAGAATATGCATGAAATACAAATGCAGACTCAAACACCGACTGTGTCACAAATCATATTTTAATCGAAGATCTAACGTTCTAGTCTCAAAATTCAAACATTTCGTAAAATTACTCTTCAGTCCCAAAATATTCCAAAATTATAATTTGGTCCTCAACCTTTCAAAATTCACCAAAAAGTCCCCAAAGTATTTCAAAATATACAAATTAGTCTCTAATTTATTCAAAATCTTATTTTAGTCCCTAAATTGCAAAATATCACTTTTGGTCATTTAATGCCAAATTATCAAAATATTCCAATTTTTGATTCCATCAACAAAAATCAATTTTGAAAATCCACATTGGTCAATCTTAACCTCAGGAACTCAAATGTACAATCAGTTTCTCAAAAACAACTCAAAATCTCCAAATATTAAGCAAAATCCATCCAAACCCTAACCTACTTCAAGAACTCATCAAATCTTGTGATTTCAAGCTAGATTTATGTTTATCCAACCTCAAACAATCATACTATAATAATCTACAACATCTATTTCAACAAAAATCAACAAATCCGAGCTTAGCATGCAAATTTGGCCAAAAAGGCATTTTGAGATTAATGAATAAAAATGATGAAATAAGAGGAATGGAAGGACAATCTTACCTCAAGAGATGCTTAGGAGTGATGGGTAAGTAGTGGGGAAGTGATTCAAATGAGTTTGAGAGAGTTTTGAGTGAAAAGACAGTGAGAATTGAGAGGGTCAGGTTTGACATTTTTATAGACCTGCGACCTATTAGTCGAATACCCAAGTGTGGTAGTCAACTAGTGAAGATGTTATTCACCATACGACTCATCAATGCACTAGTTGACTACCTAAGCCACGAGTCAACTACCAGGAACGATTTCTTCACAATTTGGTTTCTTTCACTTTCTCCATGCAATCTAATCAAACACCATCGAAACCAAAAGACTTAAACCACTCAAAAACATCATCAAACATCTAATTATCATCTTAAACACCTAATCATTACCTCAAACCTTTGAGAATTGAATTGAAAATGAGCTAGGATCATTCAAAATCGAATGAGGTTCCACTGGAAAGCTAATCAGGATTGATCAAAGTGCTATAGAAGATCAATCGGAATGGATGGAATATTACAGAAACCCACATTTTCTTCAATCCAACATGTCCATGCAATCTTATATATATGCAATATGAATTTAAGGACTATAATAATGACATGTAGAATCAACAGATGCATCTTCTTTAAGAAACTTTGTTTTATGCTTCGTAATGCATGTCCCAGGATCAAATCCTAAACAATGTTTTACCAATGTTTTTCTTTGAGAACCAAGAAGTTTTTTCAAAGTCGTTTTTCCATTAGTAAGTTTGAAAGCAATTTTAGAAAAGTTTTCAACATGCTCTTTCAAAACCAAGTTCTATCAAGCAATGCATCATTACTACTATCTCTACATGATTTGAGTTCAAAATTCAATTTTCATTCTCTACTTTCAAAACATCATTTTCATGTTGCAATGCATCAATTCTAGCATCAAGATCACACGCAACATTCTTTAATGCAACATGTTTAAGACCAAGTTTCCTAAATTCCTCATGCAATTCTTCTAATGCATTGTGCAATTCATCCAAAGTATAAGAATCATTTACCTTATCATCACTATGTTCATCCTCATCCTTAATTGCCATGAAACACAGGCCACCAACTTCATTGCTGTCATCTTTCTCATCACTTGAGCTTGTGTCACTATTTTCAATGGCCTTTGCTTTACTTTTCTTCTTCTTTGAACTTTTTCCATTTTTTCTTCAATAGTGGCCAATTTGGCTTGACATGTCTGAGTTCTTAGCACTCAAAACAAATAAGTTTTTTTTCTTCTTGTTTGCCTTCTTGGAAGCTTTTTCTTTCTTAAGGAACTTTTTGAACACCTTTGTGAGACACTTGACATCTTCATAGTCTTCTTCCTCTTCCTCATTTTCACTTGAACTTTCAACAAATGATGAAGTTGTTTTAAGTGCAATATTCTTCTCTTTCGTCTTCTTCTTGCTATCATCTTCCTCTTCTTCCTTCATATTCATCTCATGTGTGACTAAGGAGCTCATGAGATCTTTTAATGGTAATGAGGAAAAATATTTGGCGTCTTGCATTGCATTTTTTATTAGAGCCCAAGACTTTGGTAAAGACCTCAACATCTTGCTCACAAGCTTGGAATGTCTATATGTTTTTTCAAGAGCTTTAAGACCATTGATAATTTCATTGAAGCGGTCGAATATATCTTATATGGATTCATCTTCCTTCATCTTAAATAACACATATTTGTGACTAGAAGGGAGATTGCGTTCTCCTTAACTTGGTTGGTGTATTCATAGGTAATCTCCAATATGTGCCAAATTTCTTGAGTTGTTTTACATTGTTAAACCTTGTTAAATCGAGTTTTACTCAAAGAACAATAGAGAATTGCATAGCCTTGTGATTGTAGGAAACTAGGCTCTTCTCATGATCACTCCATTCCTCTTTGGCTTTTCCATTTTTCTTCCTTCTAACATCTTTTTTGGAACAAAAGGACCATCATCCACAACTTGCAAAATATCCATGCTTTTTGATTTGAGGAATCACATCATCATTATCTTCCAATGTACATAATCACTACTATAAAAAAGGAGCACGGTTAATAGTTAAACCCTTATATGTGGAAGGTTAACTCAACAATGCCATTTTAGATCTTTAACTCATTTAATGTTAAGCCAAAAAATATTAAAAGCCCAATTTCTAATACTACTTGTTGGCCCAAGATGGTAATCTAAGGGAGGGAGGGAGGGAGGGAGGGAAGGGGTCGTGGGGGAGGAGGGGGTGAATTCGATTCTTTATAAGTTGAAAACTTTGTTGCAAACAATTTGGTAATTCAATACAAATAAACAAAGTTATTTTGAAATATTTTCAATGAAAATTAAGAATCACTAAGTTGAGTAAGTGGAAGAAATTTCAAGTACTCAAAAGAAAAACAATCAAATTCAACCAAAGCAAATATAAATGCAAGTAATGTAAAGAGAGTAGGGATAGAGAAAACAAAGCCTGATTTATAGTGTTTCGATCCTTATTGACCCACGTCCACTCTTCAAGCGTACCTAAAAGTTTGAATCTGCCATCTTCTCATTTTTTGGTAGAGGAAAACCTTTGTAGAATCCTCTTATTTTCTAGGATAATAAGGAAACATTTACAACCTTTAGTTTTTCCAGGAACAAAACTGGGAAACCCTAAGCTTTCTTTTTTTTCCCCTAAGGCTCAATAAGGAAACCTCTCACTCTATTATTTTCAAGGCTCAACAAGAAAACCTAATTCATTCTTACAAAAATATACAAAGTTCGTACATCAACCTAATTGATTTCAACAAAATAGCTCAAGAGTGGGTGGAAGAAGAAAAATGAAGAAACAAGGAATATAGGAGAGCAAAATTAATGTTGCAATGAATACCCAAGGATTCTATCTCATTCTCAATGCTACAAGGGTGCATTTATATTCTCTCTCCTTGATATGATTGTTGGTTTTAAAATGTCACGACCCATTCCCGGGACCATGACCGGCGTACGAGGTGAACCGTCTATGGGAGCCCGGCCCATCCCGCACAAGCCTTCATAGTACATAACTTCTACCCAAATTACATATTTAAAGAAATATGATAAACAAATAAAAATATAATCTTTGTTTATTAAAAACAAAACATATATAATATTAAATGCGGAAATTATTTCAAATTAAAACATTTGAAATGTCAGAAACATAAACAAATCCCACAGGAACCCAGTGTGTGGAGCATCTAACAAATCATACAAATGGGCCCGGTCAAAAGGGCATTGACCGCAACATCAAAATCCCTCACTGAGCATCAAAAGTCAATGAACATAATCCACAAGCGTCACCTGCAAGATAATAATAACAGGAGACAAAACAAACAAATAAAAAGGGTCAAACC
>CAODLS011259466.1:0-11909 GCA_948243855.1 Flueggea neowawraea
CATTCCATTGAGGTGTTCCGAGAGGAGTAAGTTGTGAGACAATCTCACACTCCTTAATATCATTGTCAAACTGTTGGCTTAAATATTCTCCACCTTGATCAAATCGAAGTGCTTTGATATTCTTGCCAAGTTGATTTTGTACTTCACTTTTGAATTCCTTGAATTTTTCAAAGGATTCCAATTTGTGTCTAACAAAATAGACAAATCCATACCTACTAAAATCATCAGTGAATGTGATGAATTACAAATAACCTCCTGTAGCACTTGTACTAAAAGGTCCACACACATCAATCTGTATTAGGCCTAATAGATCATTGGCCCTTTCACCTTTGTTTGTAAAAGGGCTCTTGGCCATCTTGCCTAAAAAACAAGATTCACATGTGTCAAATGATTCAAAATTAAATGAGTCAAGTAATTCATATTTATGGAGTTTTGAGATGCTTTTCTTACTAGCATGACCCAAACGACAATGCCAAAAGTAGGTTTATTTTAAATAATTTGATTTTAACCTTTTATTAATGTTATAGATGGGTTTTCTTTGTTCCAAGTTGTTAGATCAAGGGTGATCAACATTAAGTTCCTTTTTATGTTTTGATGATAAGCAAAATGTTTGACTTGAAGAGAAACAAGCTGGAAAGCTCGGAGTTGCAAAATAAGCCACTACAAGTGCCTCACGCACGTCAAGAAAAAGTCACGTACGTAAGAGAAGGCATAAAGACAAGCAAAACCCACTGGAACCCTCTGAAGCACGTTTAGGTTCATGTACGTGTGTTTTCATTAACATATGTAAGATATAGTTTCACGTACGCAAAGCTTGGTCAAAGATGATCAACGTACGTGAAAGGTATTGTCACTTACGTGAGCTGCAAAGATTCTCAGGTAACGTATGTGAGGATAAAGTGACATACGTGAGAATGACACAGATAGCTGCAACGGGCAGAAATGTATTCCAACGTCTATTTTATCTCCACCAATGGTCATATCATTTGGAGAGGCTATGAATACATCAAGGAAGGATATAAAAACGTGGATGATCATATGGATTCAAGTCCAAATCATTTTCATCATTCCCCTCACTCCAAAACACTAAATCAAGTTACAGATCAAGATTCAAACATCAATTTCATACAACCAAACTTTAGCATAGAGCCTTCATTTTTTGTAAATGTTTTTGTAAACTCTTTGAGAGTGATAAAGGTTTGTTGTGAACCTAGAGAAAATAATATTGTAATGGCTTTAGAGGTTTGAGCCGAAATCAACATTGGGTAGGCTTTAGAGGGGTGAGCCGTAATCAACCTTGTAGGCTTTAGAGGGGTGAGCCGTAATCAACCTTGTTAACTTTAGATGTGTGAGCCACAATCAACCTTGTTGGTTTTAGAGGTGCGAGCCACAATCAACCTTGGTGTAAGGCTTGTTGGATTGAGCCGGAATCAATCTTCGAGATAGTGGAAATCCTAAGTGACACTTAGGTAGTGGACGTAGGCATGGTTGACCGAACCACTATAAATTGCGGTATTATTTTCTCTCTTCACTTCAACTTGCTTCCGCTCCCCAACTCAACCAAGGTATCCCCGGAAAAATTCTCCAACATATTTTACGTTAATAAAGGATATTATTAATCATAACAAAGAAAGTAGTTATTTTCAATCAACAAAATTTTGTTCAGTAAAAATTATGCTAGTTGATTTCGAGTGAATTGTTAAAGAACAAATTTCAAATATCAAAGAGAGAGTATTACTAGAAGATTTCAAATCTAAGACGATTAAATCTAAAATAAATACTTATTGTTGTAGACCATGTTGTTCGACGGTCGTGCACTAGGCCCATTCATCGAGATATTGTTTGCTCTAGACTTATGGGTCCTTACGGTTTTGTCTCTGAAAATATGTCACTGTTGTTTGAGGGAAGAATGTGCTTATAAGCGACCATTGACCTCGACTCTTAGACGATATGAGAGCATGACACTACACTACTTATTAAAAATACAAAAAAAAATATTAATGCTCTAATCTCAACATAAAATATTTTTAACGTTATGTTAATTAGTTGATCAGATCTTTGGATCTAAAACTTACACCAATTTAATGTAGCAAAGTGCGCCACTATAACTTCCAAAAAAATTACTAGTTACTTTTACAAACAAATAGAAAAGAAAAAAAAAGAAAAGAAATGCCATAACCATGCATATGATTTAATTGTTTGGAAGAAAAATGGATGGAAGCATATATATGATCAGTAAAATTATTGTCACTAGACCGTCTTCCGGAATATAAGCGAAGTATACTTCCGAAGAATAATATTTGAATTCGTAAACACAAGTGTACAAGGCTACAAGTGAAGAAGATATATGTGGATACCATATGACAATTGATAAACAAATAATTTGAGAGAGAGTAAAAACTTTAATTAAAGGAGAAAGTTGACGATGTAGCACGCTAAGCCTACATTGT
This sequence comes from Flueggea neowawraea, assembly GCA_948243855.1. Classification (NCBI taxonomy): domain Eukaryota; kingdom Viridiplantae; phylum Streptophyta; class Magnoliopsida; order Malpighiales; family Phyllanthaceae; genus Flueggea; species Flueggea neowawraea. The sequence goes on from CAODLS011259466.1 coordinate 2,451, forward strand.
TGTGTGATTATTAGCACAAACTTTATTAGTGTTAATGCTTGAAGTTATCCACTAATTATAATTAACAAAGGTAGGACCCTGTGAAAGTTAGATATCTTGAAGATTTGTCTCAACTTTTATAAACACATTTTTAAAATTAAGCTTTATGGTTTAATTGAATCCTTTGGAGATTAGACCTTACAATATACTCCATAAGAGAGGTTCAAATGTCTCACGTAGGCATGTCTTGTTTTCACATGTGTGTATGTACCCAAAAGTTTGAGTCATTCTAAGAAACCTTTTCTTCTTTTTCTCTTTTTTTTTTTCTCACTAATTTTCTATAGAAAGTTGACTGCATATTTGTAAAGTATATAGTGGATTAGTACCTTCACAACCAAACTTCAACTCCTTTAATTAGTGGAGAAAAGTTGCTTTTTCACCAACAATTTTTTCAAGTCAAAAAAATTGAAGCAAAGTAGCATACGTGGTTATTTGTATAATTTTAATGTGTCATGGATATAAAACTCTTCTTTTCATTAAATTATTTACTATCCAAATATTATCAATAAAATATATGATTATTTTAAATTTAAACTGGTGAGGAATCTAACGGCGACAAAACTCTTCTTATTTTAATTTAATACTTGAATTGAATTGGATTATTGCGGGTGATAAAGATTTCTTTACTAAATTTTAAAACTTTTCCACGTTTAGAACTCGAACTTGAAATTAATCAACAATTTCTACAACTTGAACTTTTTTGTCGATCTAACATCTACAAATTGAATTGGGGGAAAGGCAATTGGGCCTTTTAAATTCATGCCAACCTCTTCTAATTAAGTTGGATTTTCTAAGTAAGTAGTTCTAATGAAACCCAAAAAGAAATCCGAAAGATTAAAAGGAAGAAGTTGATATGTGTAAAGGAAATCTTTTGAGGTGGGGAATTTGACAACTTTTCAATTGTTCTTTTGTATAAAAACAAATGGACTAAAATTAGTAATGGAAAAAGTTAAGTGATGGGGCGGTGCCTCCCCCTTGTCATTTTTGGGGAGGCTCTTTACCCACATGTTAGGCTTCCAAAATCTTCATTTTTTAAGCAAATGTGTAGTTCGCATTTAGAGCAAAAGTGAAGCAAAACATTCCATTATTAAGAGTTATATTGATAGATTCAACTAGTGCAAAAGACTCTTCAATGTGTATATGAATCATGAATATGTGTGCATCACTCTAAATGATACTCTTTTTCATATGTTTTTTTTAAGTTAGAGCATTTTCAATGATCTTTTCAAATTGATAATTCTTTTTATTATAAAGAGTTAGATCACTACAATTTAACTCCAACCTACTCTTTATTTCCAAAAAAATAAAATAAAAAGTGGGTTTCACTAATTAGAAATAAATAGTCCAAATAACTCTATATTTTGCATGTCATTAAAGAAATCTATATACTTTATTTTCTCTTTCTTTACTCTCTTTTAAATATTCATTCATCTCCTCCAATCACCATTTATTTTGTTTGTCATTATATGATTTTAGATAGTTGATTTAAAGAGTAGCATTGGAATGAAATAAAACTCACTCTTTATATTTAAAAATTATTAATTATACTCTCTATTTATACATAAACTATAAAAAGCACCATTAGAGATGCTTTTAGTTTTATTTTTCTTCCACCAAAAAATAAATTCAAGATACTTTAACGTTAGAATTGACTCCGATACCAATAAGTTATAAACTCATTGATTCTCTATATCATGTGTATAGCAATTTTATTTTTGTCTATAGAAATTCTTATCTTGAACTTATATTTTTTTTTATGTTAACTCTCATTGAGAATCAAATATCTCTTACGCCAAAGATTATGTTAATTCAAGTAATATTACACTATACGCATATTAGTATTATAAATGAAATTATTAAAGGCATCTTGAGTACAAGCTATAATTTTTTGATAAGTTATTTTTGCTCCTACAAGAATTGAACTCACAACCTCTTAACATTTTTCATTACATCTCACTAAAAATGACCTCAAGATCTCACATTTTTATATTTTAAAATAATTAATATTATTGCTTCAAATTTATCAAAGTGGTCGAAAACTACTAAAGGAATTAGTTTGCTCCCAAAACCTTATATACAATTAATTAACAATATAATTTATTGCTCACACAAAATATAATTTTATCTATATGAATGTTTAATTCGAAAAAGAAATGTGAGCATAATCTCCACAAATTTTCTTTGATTTCTAAATTACGATTTAATGGTAAACAACTCGTCAACTATTCATTATTAACTAATTTGATATATTGATATCATTTTTATATAATTTCCCTGCTTTTGGGATCGCAACATTTAACATCACACTCAAACTTTTCTTGTAGTTCCTTTATGAAGTGATAGTACAATTCTTTCTATTTGCAAAAAAGGAGCAAGTAGTGGTCACCTTTTGCTTGATTGGTGCTTTCTCTTTCCCAAATTCATCCCATGAAAAAAATACCAACTCTCTTTATTCCAAACTAAAAGGCTAAAAAGGTGGGGAGGCTGAAAAGTCTAATTGCTTTGAGTGCAAGAAGCTACCAAGACCTTTTAGAGAGAAAGGAGGGTGGTTCTCAATTATCTCCCCAGCTGTCAGTGATTTGTTGTTATATGTGTTTGTTTAAAGTTTGACCTTTGATGACATGATTATATATACCTCCCTAGCTAGTTTAATTTGTACATATGATATCTCCATTTATTCATGTGTAAGACCTAAGTGGGGTTTGGCTTGCACTAGTGAAAAGAGCTACGGGCCCTTTTGTCTCGTGATATTCTATCAATTAGCCTTTGTGAGAAGCTATCTTCTATATTTCCATCATGATTCATCCATTGATCAGGTTAAGATTTGAACTTCTATGAAAACATAAGAGGTCCTTTGTCTGGTAGTAACATAGATCAAAATAATCCAGATAAAAAAAAATATAGATCAAATTAAGAAAATATAAATTTCATTTTAGCAACCACAAACAAACTTAAGTCACTTAGTTAAATTAATAACATTAAAGCATTTTTGAAGGATACATGATTGACACTAACCGCAAGCGTACGATTGTTGATAAAACTTTAAAAATCTCAGAGTATGATGAGGTGTTGTATCCATCAGAACGAATTAGCTAAATGTGATCAATGCTAAAAAAATTGATTTCATGATTGTCTTAATTAAGTTAGAACTAATATAGTAAAAGAGCGAAAACTAGTAAAATGGCTAAGAAGAGCAAAACAAAGACACCAATGACATAAAAGTGTTAGGACATCAAGGTTTTCACCCCTATGACTCTTATTTACTATGCACTTAATGGATTGTAAAAGAAATGGGTGTTAATTCACTATATTCACCTAAATTCTCTTTCAAGCAATTTAGACAGTGTCTAATCCTGCCGAGCTAATTATTTTGATCAAACTCAATAAAATTAAACCCATTATGCTCTAAGGGATATTTCATAAAACAATATGTGAGCAATAAACTATCTCTAACTTAATACACACATTCAATGTTTTAGAGCTTAATATGTGCTTCATCTCTCAATCCATCTCACATATCTCTCATTAATATAATCATGGTAGCCAAGCATGAAAACATATAGACAATAAATACTCCGAAGCAAATAAAGTAGTTTCATTCAAATTACAATACCCATTCAATATATAGTAAATATTTATCAAAGGAGCTACATCCTTTGGTCATAAACATGAGTTTAATCTAACATATTAAAAATAAAAAATAACAAGAAAATAAATAATAAAACTTCATGATCAAACCCATCAATGAATTGAGAAGAGATGGTGGAGTGATGAGGAAGCCTCCTTGTCCAAAAGACCAAGCAAAATGATCAAGCTTTCTTCAATGGAACCCTCCTTTTTCTCTCTAACCTTCCTCTCTCTAGAATATTCACATGTTAGGAAATGAATCCAGGAGTGTCAGCCTTCTTGCCATTTTTAGGGTTCTCCACGAATTGAGGGCAATTTTGTCCAAAATTTTATTTTTTTCTTGCACTCCCGGTTCATACCTGGTTCACACACCCGGCCCTGGGTGTCTTCTGATTCTTTTCCCACAAAAACATTCCATATCTGATCCATTCCCGGCTCGCACACCAAGAGCCATATGTGGTTCCATGCTTGAATCTAAAAAATAGCAAATTTGGTCCTTGGCTTGTGCTTTCTTCAATTTAAACTCTTTTAGCTCTTTTTCTAATCATTTTGCTCTCAATTCATCACCTATAAGTTTAAGGTGAGAGAATTCAATATATTTACATTTTTAACCAAAATTAACCTAATTTTCTAAGAAATTAATTATGTAATAATCAGCAAATTAGGTCATTAATTGAGTCTACCAGCACACCTTATAATAAATACATGTAATTGGATCGTATGGTATGTGTTTGTTAATGACATGTTGAAATAGTACATTGCTATTTGCTATTAATGTATATTATATCCAAATACATGTTAATTTCTCTCTATATATATCTTTAACATGCAATCTATTTATATAACTTACCATAGACGAACGCTTATATGCAAGTGTTTGTTTGAGGTATTTTACCTTGAATATAAAGCAATCTATGTTTTAGAAAATGTGCATTGTTTCTATTTTTCACTATACAGTCTACTTTTACAATTTATTTTTATTAAATCTACCTCAAACAAATACTTCAAATAATAGCAATTTTAACTCAGGATCATCTAGATGTTTAAAAGAAAGTTTTATATGAGGAAAATATTTGAGTGATCCTTACAAATGGGGACATTTGATAGCTATCCTTACTTGGGAGGAAAAACAAGGATGGGGTCTTTTTTTCGAATAATTGTTGTTCTATTATTGGTGTGGGTGGGGAGGGGAATTGAAAAAGGAAGGATGATATAGTGGGGGGAAAACTTTACCCTTATTAAGGAACCAACTACAAAGTAACACTACCTTTTGATAATGATGCTAAATGGTAAAGAATCTTTTGAAAGAGAGAGAGTGTTTTATTTTTCTTCTTTTCAATTTATGAACTTAATTTTCGATTCAAACCTAAAGGTGGGAGGTAGAAATGATGAGTAGAGATCTAAGGAGAAGTTTTCAAAAGTGGGAGAAGAAAGTGTTAAGGACATGATGTCACCTGAAGTCTATCAAGTGTGGATATTATTATTATAGTATCATGCTTTAATATATAGGCTATACTAAAGACAAAATAGGCAATAGACAGCTTCAAAAGAAAATTCCTCCTCCATTTTCTACCTTTTATTTATTCTTTTCATTTTTATAATAATTAAACTATTGTCTAAAAGGAGAACAATCAATACAGATATTATTTTTTTTTTCTCTTCCAAATTCTAATAATTGTGTTAGAAAAAATTCACTTAAGAGCAATGGCAAATAATTAGGAATTACATTTATATTTCTTTTATCTTAAACTACAAATATACATAATCAACTAATAAAGTAAAAGAAACGGAGGGCTATTTTTTAGTAAATACAAGAAAAAAGGTAACAATAGTAAACTAAATAATAAATTAATAAAAATTACTAAAAATTTTAAATTAATAACTCAAGCCCAACATGCTAAAACTAACACATTATTGGTGAAAATAAAATTAATTTAATTAGTAGTTGCGTACTTCACGGATTATTATAATCCTTTTATTTCCTAATTATCTAATTAATAAATAGATATTTTCACAAAAAAAAATTTAACTCTTTATTAGTAATTTGTTTTTGAAGAGAACTCTTTATTAGTAATTGAAAAGAAACAAAATCTAATTATGAAGTTTGAAATTATTATAAGGACAATTGTCTTAAAGTCCAATTAATTTCAAGTCACCATCTTAATAATGTTTGCATCACTTGAATAATTGATGTGTCACTGATCGTTTATTAGATGTTCATTTTTAAACTTTGTACTTCTCAGGACTTTTTTAACTGGATCAATTTATCACTGTGATTATTTAATAAACACTCACAATAAAAAAAAAGGTTATGTTAATGAGTGCCTCTCAGCACGAGTTTAAGAATTAATTATAGTTTGTAATGTTATAAATATGCTAGCTTTTTCTTAAGAAAAATTCTTTAACAAATCTGCTCAACTATAGTATAAGCTCAATTACCACTACAATACAACTTACTAACAATATTATGCTTGCTTTAAATTGTACTCTCGAGCTTCAGGATTTTTTCCCCTAGATTAATTTTTGGTGATCTAAATTAATAGAGTTTTAAGAAAATTGACTTATAAAAAAACTTATATAGATATGGTATTAATTAATTTAGAAAGAATTATCCACTAAATAAAGTAAAACTTCACGAATGAAAAGTTTTCCGAGGAATTCACTGATAGAACCTCAAATTATGCAATCAAATTTTTGGGTGTTTGACTCAAAATTGTCTAATTATACTCCATAAGCTATCTGATATGCAATGGGATGCTAAAAATGTTAAGAGCCCACTTGTCGGCTGCAGTCCATCAACCTGCATACATGAAAAAAATGACTCAGTAGGGTCATTAGCCCTGGGGCGCTTGTCAATCTACATTAAGAATTCCATACATGGACACATTAATGAAAGGTTTACAAGTAGCTCAGTTTGACATATAATACCATCACATAGGTATTGTAAGGTAACAATTACTTTATTAACGCTTCCGTTTCTTGTTAACATTCTTTCTCTTCCTTTAGACTTAAAATTAATTTAGGTATCGGAGTAGATCACCTCAATAATAGAGTAATAAGGTGTTAAACCAATCAAAATAATATTAATCTGCTCAGACATAATAAAATGAGTAAAGCAGTGAACATGGTATCGGAGTAGATCACCACAAAGATAGGTGAGAAATTGTTTAATTGCCAAAGCATTAAAATTAAATAAAGTTGATGAAAATGAAAGTGAAGTCGAGATTAAAAACAAACAGACATTAAATATTCACAATAAAGAAGTAAATTGCGGTAATGGAAATAAAGAGAATTCAATAATAAGAAAAACCTAGCTAAGATATTTCATCCGTTCAATCCAACCGGTTGATCACAGATACGAAAGATAAATATTAAGCATTCGAATAAACAGAGTTATGGCTAACAGTGATGCACTCGATTAACCGATCTCTTATTAATTTATCGATAGCCCCAAGACGCCCTGTAGACTATTTCCTAACCACTAGACAACCTCAGAACGCGCTAACAAAGTTTGATCTATGGCAGCATTATGAATTAAAGATACCTTATCCTAGTCAATGAAGTCGAAAACGTTGTAAATCATTTAAACCAGATTATTTAATTCCATAACATTGAATAATGTCTAACCACATACATTCAAGTTATTTGTTACCTAGATTAGGACTAATGAGATGCTCTATCAATCCTAAATAACGATATATTATTCACTTAATCACAAAACTGGTCAAATAATGTAATCAATATAAATATTAATAAATGAACTAAGATACAGAAACTGAATAAATACTCGAAATACTTCATAACAATTAAAACAATAGTCTCAACCATAACAGATTGAATTTTAAAAATATTTCAACTAGAAAGAGGTTTAATTGCACATGCTAAAAGAAGAGAACCAAAAGAGTTGATGAAAGTTGTTGTCCAACGTTAGAGAGTCAAAGCCAAAAACGCCAATGAAAAGAATAAATATTTATACGGTCTCTCTCTAACGTTGACAATAATAATAATAATAATAATAATAATAATAATTCATTGATTCAACACTAAAAACTAAAATAACAGCCTTCAAACACGTCTATGAGACTCAATTCTCGAGGCTCATAAGTCACAGCACACTGCCCAATGTGAATAAGTCAGTCCAGTCCTTACGCCCTCTACAACATGGTCATGCCGTAGAGCAGTCAACAACAAAACACACCAAAATTGCTCTAATTCTATGTGTTTCACCAACATTTTACCTAAATCACCAAAAAAAACAACAAGACATAAAAACACATAAATAACAATAATTTATAATATAAAAAAATATATAAAATATGCTTAAAATACAACTAGTCCCTTTCTTTAACTTTGGATTTGTGATTACAGGACTCGATTCAGGATACCCCTGATCATAGATAGCACTTAGAAACATATATGACTGTCTAAACTATATTCATAAACTAGCAAATTCATGGCAGAAACTAGTAAAATAAAAATAGAATATATTGCTGAAGTGCATAGTAAAACGCAAACGAAATTCGAATTAAGATCTTTTTTTAATCGAATTATATAAATTATTTTGTTTTAGCGTCATTAATTAGTCGCTTCAAATATATAATTTCTACATGCATGTAGGGCAGAATTTGCTTCACTTATACTCGATTTAGTATTATGTTCGGTACGTGAATTCATTGTAAGGTGGAATTTTTTTTTACAAATGTGGGAAACCTAGCCAGCTAAATTGCAAATATGCTAAGCGTTCGTACCGGATTTAGGTTTAAGATTTGTTGTTGCACTTTATTCTTTTGTGTGGAAGTGATTATCGGGTCAAAATGATCATGAGATTGATCTCCTACAAACTTGCATTGTTAAAGAATACACTTCATCGTACGACTTTGATTATTTCAATGTATTTATTATTGGATTAGTGATTTTTTTTGAAAGGATTATTGGATTTGTTTGTTAAATATGTATATTTACTACATATTCTGCTTTTTATAAAGATGTATCAATTTTTATATTTTTTATTGTACAGTATATTTCTATCATTTACTTCTGCAATATTCGTTTATAATTTATTAAAAAACAAACACCACCTTTGAAAATTCGATATATCAAGTGATCTAACATAGATTGTTTATTATCTCATATATCGCATTAAGAATTGAAAAGCCTTTTTGATGAAACAATTATTTCGCTTCTTGAAATTGACATGAAAATTAATTCCAATTTTTTTAATACTAAAAAAATGGTCAAAAAGAGGCATTGTTTTTGGTAGGTCAAGTAACAGTTAATAGTGTTTCCACAGCTAGTTTAGATGAATGCAAATTGTTAAGTTGTATAACCAAGAATATTTCTGTTCGTGCATGTTATTGAAGTGTTGATTAAGTGCTTCAGAAGTAATCGGAAAGTTAATATCCTTTATTTCCACGAAGCCTGCAAAAGATCATGTTGAGATTGAAGTAGATTTTTTTATCAAGATTGTAGCTAAAGTTTTATGAGAAGTGATACATGCCAAAGAAGGACGAATTTGTGAAGGAAAAGAGCTGTTGGACGGACACGGGGAGCTACACGGGCGTGAGATTGACCGTGTGATGCACTGGAGGCAGAAGAGACAAGAACTGGACGGACACGGCCTTGGCCACGGCCGTGTCCGTGCCCGTGTCTTGCCTTGTCGGGTCTTCTGGAGCTACACTGATGCGATGAATCACCGAGTGTCGAGGGTTTGTGTCAGTGTCTTATATTCACTGATCATGTAACCAATTCTGAAAGAATTTAGGGTTTCAATTATGATTTTCCTAATTAGTTTTG
>CAODLS011259496.1:0-12965 GCA_948243855.1 Flueggea neowawraea
ATAAGAGTTTTCGGTAAAAGGATTTTGGATTTTTGAAATACTTAGTACAACCTAAAAGGGTTTTGTTTTGAAAGCTCCGATAAGATAAAAATGGTTTTTGAAAGGTTTTGCTTTGATTTTGGAAAGCATGACAGCTTTAATAAAGTTTGGAAAATATTCTGGTTTAGTTCTAGAAGGATTTCGTGCATGCTGTTTGCTTTGGTTGCAAACGATTTCGAAATGTTTTCATGGAAACTATATTATGTATATAGTGTATACGTATGTATATCTGTCGTATACCGCATGTGTTAGTTTTCAAATGGTTTTCAAACCAGTCTTTGTAAGGCACGTATGAGGAGATCTGGAGTGTTGTCCATCACTCACAGGGTTTGACCCTTTTTCTTTGATTGTTTTGTCTCTTGTTATTATCATATTGCAGGTGACTCTGAGGAATTATATTAATTGGCTTTTGATGCTCAGTGAGGGATTCTGATGTTGCAGTCAGTGCCCTTTTGACCGGGCCCATTTGTATGATTTGTTAGATGCTCTACACCGAGTTCCTGTGGGATGTGTTATGTTTCTATTATTATTTCTGACATTTCAAATGTTTTAATTTGAAATAATTTTCGCACTTAATATTATATGTGTTTTGTTTTTAATAAACAAAGTTTATACTTTTATTTATTTTTCATATTTCTTTAAATATGATATTTGGGTAGAAGTTCTGTGCTATGGAGGCTTGTGCGGGATGGACCGGGCTCCCATAGACGGTTCACCTCGTACGCCGGTCATAGTCCCGGGAATGGGTCGTGACATTTTCTATCTGAAAATGCTTTGAAAAATAGTTTTCGCCTGAAAAAAATTTTGGAAATATTTTGTCTGAAAGTACTTTGGAGAATTTTCTGTTTGAAGCTACTTTGGGAAAATTTATTTGAAATACTTTTAAAAAAATAATAATAAAGACTAGTTTTGGTAAATCTTCTGAAAGGAAATATTTTGGTTATTCCGAACTTTAGAACGTAAACGTTCTTAGTAAATTTAATAACTTATTAAATCAATTTGGGTGATTGTCTGTTGTCTTCCTTGTATGGAAAGGATTTCGAAATGGTTTTAAAAACCATTATTATTTTATATATAGTATGTATACTTGCGTACACTTATATCTGTATGTGGTATGTTTTGAAATGTTTTCAAAACAGTCTTTGTGAGTCACATATGAGACAGTCTGAAGTGTTATCTCTCACTGGGTTTGACCCCCTTTTCTCTCTTTGTTCTCTTTTTACTTCTTCTTTCAGGTGTCTATAGCAGTTGTTGATCTTCTGCGCTCAGTGAAGAGTTTTGCCAGCAGTGAGTGCCCTATTGTTCGGACTCAATTTTTTGTTTTATTAGATGCTCTACATACTGAGTAGTGGATTATGATCCTGTAATTGAATTTAAAATGGTTCAAATGTTTTCAATTATATTTATTTATTTAATGATTTTATTATTATTAATATTTGGAAATATTATTTTTGAAACTTATTTTTGTTAAACGATCTTAATTTGTCTAATAAAAATGTATTTGAATAATTGTTCTATACTCTGAGACTTGTGCGAGATGGACCGAATTTTTATAAATGATCTGCCTCGTACGCCAATCATAATCCGACCTTGGGTTGTGACAAAGTTAAAAAATACAAGACAGAAATGAAGTTAAGAAAACTGAATGCTTTTCTAATCAGTTCACAATATTGTCAATACTGATTCACTTTTGAAAAAAACAGCAGCCATGCCAAAAGCAGGAAAAGGGCACATACATTTCCTCAAATTCAAAGCCTGCTCTATAGAAAAAAGGCACCCCAGCTTATCCAGCAATAGCCTAAATATTAGACATGACAAATTAATTATCAGAATATGTTTATGTATGGGTAAAGATTTATGTAGTAGACTAACTAGCAATTACAAAAAGACTAAGAGATTGACTAATTCATTTTACGTATAATTAAATGTTAGTGTACCCAAACAATTTGACATTCAATAAACAATGATATGAGGAAGTGGCTTCGTAACATAAAATTATTGTGATTACAATCCTTATCTCTATAAAACGACTATTGCAGACCCTTCTTCCATTCTGGTGAAATACAAAAGCTGAATATTTTTTTTGTCATCCTGAACATTAGAAATTTCTAATTTCTAAAAAATAAAAAGAAATCACTATGTTCATTTTCAGTCCAAGATCATAATTAAATTTATTCATCATACATTTATGGAGTCTGCATTTTTTACAATCAAACTATTAACTTCATAAGGAAACAAATATACTACTGAATTATAACATGAGCTTCTACAGAAAACAATGTTTCTATAGTTAAATTCATGTATCAACTGTGGAAAGAAATTTGAACGGGACAAAAAAAATAAAGCCATCTATAAGGAAGCAATTACCTTGGCGAGCAATATTTTTGCTATAGTAGCGCTTCCGTAAAAAAGAATTCTCTGGAAACAGCAAATTTGCATTATTTCAAATCCTTCGTAAAAACAAAATACAATAAAATTAAGCAAATAAAGCACACCAAAAGTGTTCCTAGAAGCAACGACACAGCCAAAGTGACTAACAGTTTCATCCATAATGAATTTGTAAGCTTTCACTATTACTTCTGAAAATAAAAACCCAATTACAGGAACCCAGAAGAAATAAAAGTATTGTTTTCTGAAAACGAAAAGAGGAAATACAAGAATATACCAAATTAGTCTAATTGCAACAGTGAACAATATTGTGGAAATTAACTCTTGAGTAAAACGAGACTTGTTTGAAACTTTTGGGTCAACCTGTCAAAGAAAACCCATCACAAAGTATTACTGAGAAACAACTTATTCATCTTCTGATTTCCAAAACAGATGGTGTATCTTATTAAAGCAGATGGGGTGGTGAAGGGGGATTGGGGGACGACCCCAAGGCTGACGTGTGGGCAGAAGAGGGGGGCTGGTATCGGGCACTATGGCCATCTGCCTCCACCTGGCTCCGTCTCTATGTATAATAATTATATATATACACTATAACTTTTATGTGTATTGATGTACATATAAATACATTTGTTTAAACATATAATGTATATTAAATATTATGTATATTAATAGCATTAATGATATAATTTAATAAAAATATATAACAAGTGTAAAGTACGTGCGTAAAAATTAATTTTTATAAAATTTTTACATAATTATCTCTAATGTATATTTCTTAAACTCTAGAGTTTAGATAATCGTCTTTGGGGTTGCAATTTAACATAATGATTTAAGTTTGAAAATATTATTTTTATAATTAGTTAACATTCAAAAGCTTGTTTAAGGCAATATGTGAAAAAAAATAATTGATAGAGTTTACCATTCAAAAATTGTAATCCAAAAGTACTTATCATTTGGCAAAAGCAACAATGATGTTTTAAAAATGCAGCTTTTGGCGATAATAAAATATTTATAAAAGGAAGGTGCATATGTTTAATAAAATCATTAAAAGTAAAATTATGAATTACAGAAATAAGCATTCTATTTAAAAATTTTAGTACATAATATTTTTTATTATTAAAAAGTGAATTTCTTTGATGAATTTTCATATTACAAACATATTATTACTATTCGTAGAACTCGAAATTACTCTAAAAAGAGAGAATCAAATAATTAAGCCCTTTTAAAAATTTTCTATGTATGTTATGGTGTGTACACATAACAATATATAATGGCATAGTTTACTATGATACACATATACATAATGATATACAAAATATGTAGCAATACATATATCTACACGTAACGATAATTTGTACATATGTTATAATAATATGCTAATCATGTATGTATAGTTATGTTATACACATAATATGAACAAATTATGAGTTAATTATGCTATATGGGTTAACTATAAATTTATATATGTATATAGTTATATGTACTGTGCCAAATTATGTTATATTCATAACACATATTATGGTATAATATATTTATACATATGTGTAGACATAGACTATAGACATAAACTATTTGTACATAGCATATGGGTAAATAACGTATATAATTAACTATACATATGTGTATAGCCATTATGTATACATGTCATTATTTACCATGTTAATGATATTAACTAAATTTATGTGTGTATATCATAATGATATGTATTTAGATATGTTAATAAAATATCATAATAATATTATTATGTATATATTATATCATGTTAATAACTATTAACATATGTGTATACAGTTTATTTGTTTAACATATGTGTAAATGTATTAAAAACATATAATAGTTATATGTGTATATGTAAATAACATACATTATATGCATTTAATATACATAACATAATGGAATTATAGTTGATATACATAATGATATATACATTCTGTTAAATAAAAATTCATTGTTAAATTGGATTATACTAGTAATATGATGTGATGTTAATAGATTAATAATATAACATTAAAAGGTTAATTGTGTATATTAATAGTTTTGGTTATCATACTATTAGTATTGTGTCGCTATTAATTTTTTATTTTGTTTAGCTATGATTATTCAATAGTATGATTATTTTTGGGTTATCTCATATGAGAAAATTAACCATGTTAATTATTAATTAATAATAATACTATAACCGCTTACAATAAACATACATATCTAACCATATCTATGACTAAATTATTATTTATTAAATAAACAGATTTGTAACATATTAAAAAATATTTTAAGTATAAGACACTTAAATTAAAAATTATATTAAATCAAAACTTGTATTCACTGTTCTTTTTTTTTTCCTGAGATTTGTGGTATTTGATTCAAATGGTGCTGATAAATTAAAAATTAGAAAGATGAGAAACCATCATTTATGTTTCTAACTATGCCCACAAATGTTTTATTACCATATATATTTAATTTAATAGATAATTTTTAATATATTGTTTTGAGTTTCTAAAATATTAACACATGTTAAAAGACTCTCTATTTACATATTGAAATAATATGTGTCAACATTTACATGTTAATATTAATATATTTATATTAATATATAATATAGATTCCTGCTTTTTGGCTGCACACTTGCGTTTGGGGTAGTAACTTCGGTGACTCATTATAAAACTGAGTCACCTAATTCAGGTATATGTCTCTTAACTATTTTGAACCATTAGATGTGTTGACTAAATTGTATCCATTGATTTATAACTTAGAATTGTAGGATTACTCAAACCAGATTATACAACCAGAAATGACTTAAATACCCTTTAATTCAGTCACACAAAATTAAAAAACAAAATAATTGTTGACAGAACACATACATTGCTTTCTCGTCCTTCTCTGTTCCTCCAGAAGACCCATCTTTCATGGCAGGCGTACGTCCACACTGAGGAGTTCGATTGGTGACATTCGGAGTGGGTTGGAAAGCTTCATGGTTATAAGCAGTCAAAGTGGTTGCAGAAGTAACACTATTTGATCGATACAGAATATTGGAAGTTTTTTGTTCTCTCATTCTCAGTGTTGATGTCACATAGTTGAAAATTTTTCATTGTAATTACATGTGGTATGATTTTAGAGAGTAAGGAGTTAAGATTTTGTGAAGTCGTAAAATTTCAAAAAATTTGGTTTTACAGGAAAAAAAAGTTTCATTGACATGTTAGCTTGAAGTTCCTTCACTTTGTTGTATGTGTGTTTGCTTCTTTGAAAATGGTATGAGAAAATGCTTGTAGAGCTTGTGTTGGAATAGATCTGTGGGTTTCTTATCGCATTTGGGGTTGGTGTCAATGAAGTGGGTTTTAGGGTTTTTTATTGATTTAATGTTATGAGTTTCAGTAATAGTGAAACTTATAATGTTCGACGTAATGATAGTTGGTTGTTGAGTGATTATTTGTTTATAGCTCTTATGGATGTGACAATTATGAAATCTGTAAAGTAAGTACTTGGATCCTTGTTCTAATACTCATTGGCTCTACTGTGTGGCTATTAATTTATGAAATAATTTGCTTGAATTTGTCTTCATCTTAAATACCTAAACCAATTATGACATCTTATAACAAGATGTTTTCTAAAGATCATAAAATAGGTTGAAGAATGAAAAATGTATAGTGTCTTAAAGTTCTATCAAATCGATATGATTAATTTTCTGTAACTGTTGTCAATTACATACCAGAAATGATCATTTTGGCACTGTCTAGCTGAAAACTATACAAATATGTTGATTACACGTACCCTTATACATAACATAATAGTTTTACACATATTATGTATAGTATACTATTGCTAATGGTATGTGTACACATTTCATAATAACTGTACAATTTACACATATCATTATTATATGTTTACACACATAAATACACATATGCATAGTATACCATTATTATATGACATATGTGTACACATATAACCCATAAAAAATGATCATATGTAAACATATGTTATACCATTATTATGTACAAATAATATTATGTATTAACATATGTATTAATAGTTAATCCAAACACATCACATAATCCAAAGTACTACAAAATATACAACTCATTATACTTATGTGTATACATATGTTATACACATATGTTTAGTTATATACATATAACTACAATACATGTATGTGTTAGGGTTATGCATTTTGGGTTACATACGTATTATTATGGGTTATGGTGTATACACATATGAGTAACATATAGTGTTTGAGTTTATTATATATATACAAATATATTAATAAATCTATGTTATTATGATATGGTATATTATTATAACATAACGTGGTGATAGTGTCCATGGTACTGTTTTTAATATTAAATATTTTATTTAGGTATATTAAGGTAGTTAAATACATCATTTAATATGGTGTAGTTTAAATAAAAACTATATTTGACAAATAATTAAAATTGTGGTGTCGATTTTTAAAAGTGCGTTAACGAGAAATCAAGGTTAGCTATTTCTAGCAATTTTTCGAATTTTCATCTATGTAGAGATTAGAATCTGAAGAAAATAATTTACAGATCTTTCAGTATTTAAGACAAAATAAATAAATGCTTTTGTACATCTAGTTTATAATCTATGTTGTTATACTAAGATATTGTTTTCTATATTCTAAAATTTCAGCTATAAAAAGCATTCAATATTGCCCTTTTCTACTAAGATTAATCCAACATCACAATTTTATTTTCAAATGACAATAGATGCTTTGATAGTGTCCAATAGCCACATTTGTATGCCAATAATGTGACATTCAAATTGAAAGCAGATGGTTCCGTCGAAAGTTGAAATAGCTCGACATTTAAAATGACCATCTTAACAAAAAACTAAAAGCACTAATGGAGTGGTATGTCGATTTTTTGTGAGAACAAATAAAATGCGTATAGAAAAAAAAGGAAAAATTAAAAGCAGAATTAGTTAACTCCTCATTACTAGTTAATAGTCATCAAACACAAAGTCCTTTTTACTGAAAATGGCCCCCTATTTATCCGGCAACGTATCCCCAACCAAATGGCATTTTTTATTTTCGACTCTGCTAAACAGACCCAGAATCAAACACAAAGTCCTAATAGGCATACAATGGCATTATCATTAACACTTTGTTCCTGAACTCAAACGAACCCTCTGTGTAACATAATCAACTTCAGTATCAAGTGACTTTCTCCATAGCTCAACAGTCCTAAAAAGTTATGAAGAAATAACACCTAAACCTACCAAATCTCCCCAACTGCCCACTCTTTGACCTTACAAACAAGGAAACCAGCGACAACTCCGCATGCTATTTCCCATTGCGGAATGAACAAGAATTCCAACAACAAACCCGTTACGATACTTCCTGGCTTTTGTTCTTTTTGCCTGCTCATCTTCTTGATCTGGATCAGTCATCTTAAGAGGACAAGGATGAACAAATTTTGGCACGGCAACTGGGATTGGAAGGAAGAATAATTAGTGATATTACAAAAAAAAATATTAATCGTATGTCAAGATATTACGATTCCAGCGAATGTGACTCGGCTTTGATTGATAACGATATAGATTTTTATATAATGGGTTTCTTTCTCTGCAAGTAGTAAAATTGATGGCTCAGTACTTCGTCTCTTGATTTTTCTCAGATTAGTCCTTTTTGTTAACTGTTTGACGGTGTCAGTTAACTATGCGAAAAGACAATGTTACCGTCCCTGTATATATTAGATGCAATCGTTGCTCCTGATTGTTTCCTTTTTACAAAAACGTTCGAATTTCGAGTTATAATGATAAAATATAAATGTTAATAAACAAAAACAGATATTACAAGTTGGTGGGACACGTTCTAGCAATGGCTTCCGGTTCTCAATTTGGCTCGACTTAGTGAAACATGTTTCCCTTAACTTCATTGAATCTGCTTTAACGGTTGATATAGCATAAATTTGAAGCAGCATTGTAATTTTTTTTAAAAAAAAAAAGATAACTCATTAGTTTACTTTTTAATCATATAATTTATCAATACGCAATCTACAATAAAATGTGTTTTGCTAAAATTATGGAAATCTTATATATTATCACATCTAGCATCTTTCATTAGACACCAAAAACTTTCGGCAGATACATGAACATGAATGTAACAGAGATTAGAAACTGAAGAAAACTATTCAGAGCTCTTTCAGCTTGGAATATTTCAGAGAAAATAAATAAATGCTCGTAATTTTATATGACTGTCTCAGAAAATAACAGCTATTTGTACAACAAAGCAAAAAGGTTGCGAAACTGCAAATGCAACCCTGTTAGTAAATGGTGAACTATCTATATCAAGGAGGAGATGAATGGAGAGTATGCTAATTTGCTGCAAAAACGATGAGGAGAAACTCGTTGTGAGTGTGTGCGACTTGCAGTCTGGATTTACAACTTGCCAGGGAAGATTGAACAATGTTGAACTCATTGTTTAATGCAATGATTATGTCTAATCCGAACGTGGCAGCAAGAAACTAAAGCCAGAGTTTTCACGGATAAGAGGTGGTGGTTCAATGTCAGATATGTCAATTTGTTCCATTGAATTCGACAAGTCATCTACCGAGAATGGAATGCTGCAACACGAAAATTTCGTCAGAATCAAGAACTTCATTCAATAAATGCGTGATGGATTTGTTTTCGAGTGTAATGCAGAAGCGAACTTTTCTGTTGCCGAAATTGTTCCTGAAGCAGAACTTAAAGGGAGAACTTGAATGTGAGTATTGCATAATTGAAGGAGGGCACTAACCTTGAATCATCGTCCAACAGAAAAGAATTACTGACGGCATTATTAGAAGCTTGTGTCATCAACACCCTCATATTGGATATAACCTGGATGAGAAAGAATTATACGAGAATGATTATAGCGACTACATATTAATCTGTTACCACAGTTCGAGAAATGAAACAAGGAACTTACATCGGGAGAGACACTGTGTGTACCATACTTGTCATCCCAGTACATCGTGCTAATCCGATATAGCTGCTGTATACTGAGAACCTGTAAAAAAAGAAAAAATACGATTATGACGAAGGAAATGCGACTGATTTCTCAAAATAGCCAAGAAGAAGAAGTATGTCATGTTATCTTTGGATAAACAAAACCTACCGGGCACAGGTCATGGCTTATTTCATCCAATGTTTTCTTTGGTTTTTGATGTATGACCTACAATTTGGAAAGAAGAATTTCAAAGTGTAACAAATTTTTCTTCCTCATAATGCTAGTTTGTAATGGTGGAAAGTGGTAGATAAGTAAGAAGTGGAAAGATACCAGAAACCCGATTGCCTGTCTAATATGCTTGAGCTCATCCCAAGCTGAACCTGCATACTGTTGTTAATGGATTTGATTAGTGAAAATGATAAATATCAAAGCCACTGTGTAAATGAGAGTGAACTTATTGTACCTCATCTGTTGCCTTGTAACACCAATGTTCCAATTCAGCCAGTCCAGCCTTGACATATTCACCGTTACTGAATGAGCAGCACTCTCGCCTTAATAAAAGACTGAAAAAAATAGAGCATGTCAGAAAAGCACATGGAATGAGACATGTACTTTGACCAATTAAAACAAATTGACAAGATACCAAGAAAATCAAAGATTTGATACCTGTTAAATAGTTGGACATTGATGAATGAAAATATTTGTGTGAAGACCTTCCGAACTAAAAATGGAGGTACCTGAAATGGCACAGACAAAAATGAATAAGAAAGTACCAGAACCTAAGTTTAATTGGATCAGGATTCCAGAAAAGAAAAATGTTACGAACTGTAAAAGATACCAATTGATAACAAAAGAAATAAAAAGAAAGTTCAATTAACAAACTAATTGTTACGTTCAGATGGGGGCAGGAAATGAAGAGTTGGCTTACAGAATTGACAACATGCACACTTCGTCCGCAAAAATAAAAAAGCGGAAACTAGTGAAAATTATGACAAAATAACAACCGAATGGAAAGAACACTAACATGATTTTCCTTCAAAGTGTTTAAGAAGTTTCCAAGGCTCGTCACAATCCCTTGCCAGTGAGCAATCAAAGCTTGCTGTGCTGCAGTGTTAGCAACTGACCGTGCACCCTTCACTAAACTTGCTCTGGATGTTCTTGGTGCCTATGCCAATCATGTTACAAAAGGCTATGTGATTAATTCAAAAAGAGTGACTGACACCCAGGAATCATAATGTAGCGAATCTATTATATACCTGAATGCACAATCCAAGCAAAGGAGAAATTTGTTTCTTCAGATTATCTCTGATCATTCCATAAATTTTTTCTACATATGCTGTAAGCTGCTGCTTGAAAAGCAAAGCTGGGTACTTGGCCTCAACTTGACGCAAGGTCTCCACTCCACCACTAATGCCACCATTGATTAAGGCAAGATTTACTGCCTGTGGAGCTCCACGGAAACTCTATAGAAAGACAGACTCTCAAATTAATCAAAGAAATCTAAATTTCATAATGGATTTCCCCAATCAATGATGCATACCTGTGTCATTCTTCCAAATAGAGTCGCCGATGATGATCGGCGACGTTGTGGAGCCATTCCTGCTGCACCACTTGCTTTAAGTGTCCTTTGGAGTAGTAAGAGAAGAGTTGAGGCATTGGATAACCAATAGGCCAAGCTATCATTGTTATCCTGAGTCTGACCGCCAGACATAATATAGCATGTTAAAAGAGGTTGTTTCTGGTAGAACAAGAGGAAGAAAAATAATAAAGCTTGCATACAGATTATAGATTCCCACACCTCAATAGCATGACCGATGGTCTGAATGATCCTATCGAAAACACTAGTCCTCTCAACTTCAAATGATCTCCACTGCAGAAGACATTTGTATATGATACAAGCAGCAATAGGTCTGTTCCCCGCAAAGCCTAAGTGTTGTGCTATGCAACGAATGAGCAACTCCTGGTTCTCCTGTTGTTTCTCGTTTAGCGATTTCTGCGGTTTATCGTCTACTTCGGAGAGGTCCCTGTGGTTTATTGAAGAGCTATGCAGATCCTGAAACAATTTTAATGTGAATGGAAAAAGAGCAAAGGTCAAGAAATATTTAAATCTTTTCTTTCCTTTTGAGAAGCAATAAAATAAATCCAAGTGCAATATCTTACCAAACCTGCCTTTGCTTCCAACGGGATATGACTTTCAACTCTCTGCCAATTATCAGAAAATACAAGCTCATCATTTCTGACAAATTTTAAAAGGAAATAAATTGAAAGGAAAATTTGTGTGTATTACAGGCATGATTGATCTGGAACGACCTGAAAGGAACTTATTGGGTGCCATGGACACAGCCTGTTGCCGTAGAACTTGATTTTCCGACTCTAAGTTAGAAAGCTTCTCTTCTAGCCTGAAGACAAGAGTGTGAAATTTAGTTGCATAAAATAAATTAGAAGTCAATGAAATGCTTGGCAAACATTCAACAATTTGAGACAGGATTTGTATTTTCTGATGCAAAACGTTTGATTATGTAAATAAACTGGAGAGGCCATTCATTCCTCATCTAATACCTTTGCAATGAATCCTGTAACTGTTGAACTTTTTTCTCTGTTTCTTCTAATTTTTTCCTTCTTTCATCACTGAGTTCTTGGACTTCATTGTATTTTTTCTGGGCATCGTCTGCTCTTTGTTTCTCAGAATCCAGGGAGACCTGTAGAGTGATCCATGCAATAACTAACTATTGCCATAAACAAGAATTTCCACCCATCAAATCAAAAGATTTAACATTCCTGTTGCACTTAGCTGTTGCTGCTCAGCTGTTGCAAAGACTTCTACAACTATAGTATAACATATACATGCTCATGCAGCCTTTAAAGGCAGTTTTTAAATTTTTTGGGTTAATTGACAATGTGGCCCTTATCACAGTGATTTTTCCTGAAGAAGCATCAGTTTTACTCAAAAGAAAATTGCCTGAAGTTATCTCACAAACACAATGGATTGTGATTGCTAGCCATCAAATATTCTCTTACCTTTAAGTTTTCCACTTCTGCTGTTAAAAGATCAATTTTCTGGGTATCTTCAACAAGCACTTGGGTTTCTTTTATAACAGGAGGAGGAGCGTCTTCAATTGCCTTCTTTGCAGCCTCTCGTTCCGTGACCAGCATTGCATTTGCTTCTTCTATTTTCTTTTCCATTTCCTCCAAGGAATTCTGAAATTTGGTTGCCTCCTGTGCCTTGGCTTCTTCCAAATCGGTCTGCATAAAATTTCAAGCCTTGTCATGAGAATTTAATCATCGGATGGCACCGTTTAATATGCTTAAGTTGCTAAAAGAATTAGACGCCTAGTATTTGAAGCCTACTGAAAAATTGAAGGCTACTGAATTCAAATACAATCCTTTATGTAAATGTCTGCATTAATGTAATTCTTCATATTATGTTTTCCCTTAGTATCAACCTTGTTGACTAATGATCATCCATAAAATATGAACTTACCCGTAGACGTTTTTCCAGTTGTAAACGCCAGGTGAGCTCCTCCAGTTGTTTTTCAAGCTTATCCTTTGCTTCTTTTAGTGCACCCGTTTCCCTTGCAGCCTGCAGAAATTTTGA
>CAODLS011259682.1:0-10090 GCA_948243855.1 Flueggea neowawraea
TTTAAGTGATTGAATATGTGTGTTATTAACCCAAGATCTCAAGTTAAACCTCTTATAAAAAAAATTCAATTTCTTCCGTTATTTGAGAGCATGCACTTGTTTTAAACGACAAGGTGGTACATTTTTTTCAAGCTTTTCCAACTTTTTCCAAGGTTAAATTAGGAACATCATTTCCCTGCTAAAATATGTGTAACAGTGTATATGGTTCTTCTTTTTGTTTTTTTTTTTTATCTAATATGCGTTTAGGAGAATTGAATATACAAGAGCCATTGCCATGCCTTAAGAGCATGCATATGTTTTCCTACTATAAGAAGAAAAAAAGAATCTATTGAACTTTTAATGTAACCTGTTCCCTTTCTTTCTTTTCTCGTTTGTGCTAGTGATAATTATTTATTGCCTTGGATACGAAAGTACCAAAAAGAAAAATGTTTTTAGATTTGAAGGGAAAGAAAAACTTGACATGAATGGTGGTGATGATGAGTGCAGAGAGAAGGTGACAGTGCCGGCAACAAAGCCATGAATAACGTTTCAAGGAGCAGGAAGAGAGTCCACAATAATAGAATGGCATGACAGAGCCAGTGATCGGGGTGCCAATGGCCAGCAGCTTCGCACTTACAGGACTGCTTCTGTCACTGTTTTTGCTAATTATTTCTCTGCTAGAAACATTAGCTTCAAGGTAAAAAAGTAACAAAAATAATTCTTCTTCACTTCCACATCTCTTTTTATGTCTTTCCACCCTTTGACCACATTGCCTGTTCTGTATTGATTTCGAAATGAATGACATGAAAATGACATTTTCACGTTATGTGCTCATAATTTTTGCAATGCATTTTCTTCGACGTGAAAAGAGAAAAATAAATAGCTTATTTCGAAGTCTTGATTCGAGGAAATTTCTTTCATTTTTACTGTGTTCGAATTGATAAGTAATATTCAAACCACTCTAAAAGTGGTGGTTGAGTGTATATATTATTAACTAAAAATCTAGAATTTGACCCTTTTTTATGACAAAAAAATTCCACCGTCTAACTCAAAATTAGTTGAACTCTAGCTTGAAAATGTAAACGATATGCATGCCTTTTTTATAAGGCAACCCCCGGAAAATAGTGTAACCGGAGCCATGAGAGGTTCCTCAGTTAATAAATAAGCAAAGACTTATAGGTTAGATTTAAATTTTATGGCGAACTATAAAAAAAAAAGTGTAACTATGTAAGTAAAGATTACACGAAATTTCTCACCTTCATATTATGTAAAAATCACCAAACCAGATGTGTAATTTCAAGGATTTTTTTTTTTGGTTTGGGGTTAGAACACAGCGCCAGCACCAGAGCCGGGAATGCAAGGATGGCAAGCAGCAGCATTTCGGATATCGGGTGATAAGGCATATTTTTCAGGCTGTGGTTTCTACGGACCTCAAGACACACTCTGCGATGATGCAGGCAGGCATTACTTCAAAGATTGCTACATTGAAGGCTCCATCGATTTCATCTTCGGAAATGGCAGGTCCATGTACAAAGTAAGCCACCATTCTTCCCCAATCGTTTTTATTTCATACAAACTTCTGTGGAAAATCAAATTCTTGATTTTTTTAAAGTTGGAGATGATTCTAATATTATTATTTTACAAATTCATTTGTTCAAAAACTGTATTTTAGCCTACATGAAGAAATTAACTTCATGGCACCCATTCAGTACACAAGGGTCTACAGTTCAATTTCTAATAAAAAGAAATAAAAATAACAATGAAAACCCTTCATGGCGGTCATTTTTAAACCACATAATACATATCTATAATATGCTATAATGGTGCTCGTGACTATTGGGACACATTTTGAAATAGATTTACACAGCAGCATGGTTACAAATATGTAAGGAAAACGATGTCTTTTCTCTTTATTGCATTATTTGTCTGTGGTTACAGTGAAAAAAAGCAAGTGAACTTTTTCTCTTCACCACAATTTTTGGTGTCAGCAAAGGTGGTTGCCCAGCATACTGGAAATTTAGGCAAAGAACATGACAAAAAGACAGTTCTGCATTGGACTAGAGAGTCCATATTAGTAGACAGATCCCTTTTTTTTTAAGAATCAATTGATACCCATTAGTGACAAACTGACAATCATTGTTTAAAAACCATTTTTTATCTGTAACAAAAGAACATTTTTTTATACATACAAAAGAAAATTTTAAACCATGCTTATCACAAAAGAAAAAAAGTTTCTTGCATAAAGATTTTGGTTGGAAGAAAAAGCTGAGAATTTGGCATGGCATGGCACAGAAGATGGAACAGTTTAAACAGTTGACCATAAGCTGTACAAAGCCACTCCATGGCACTAGTACCTCAAATACTTGTGTTTGTTCGTGGTAAATTTTAGAACTAATCTACAAAATAGATTATATGAAAAAAAAGTTAAGATATTAGCACTTTTTACTTTTAAAAAACTACAATATAAATGAATAGTGAATATGTAATATGCGTATTCACATGATAAGACACACCTAAATCAAATGTATAAATGTTAACCAAAAAAAAATGTATATATTCTAATTATACTTTTCTGAATCGCTTTTTGATGGATTCACTCAAGATGTATTTCACTATAAGAATCACTTTCCTCAGTTACATGTGTATTATGGTGCAGGACGTGAGCTACATTCAGTAGCAAGAAGATTTGGATCAATAGCAGCGCAGGACAGAAAATCACCGGACGAGAAGACAGGATTTGCGTTTGTGAACTGCAAAGTCACAGGCACCGGACCCTTGTATGTGGGTCGAGCCATGGGCCAGTACTGACGAATTGTCTACTCCTACACTTACTTTGATGACCTTGTTGCCCACGGTGGCTGGGACGATTGGGACCACGTCAGCAACAAAAACAAGTAATTCCCTTCAACCTTTGCAAAGAACTCTTCTAGGGTTTAATGTTTGCAGTTCACGTGATTTAGTAGAAACAACAGATTATAGTCGATTGTGTTTATATCACTTATAATGATGTGTGATATGTAATTGATGTGACATATATATATTATGAATTGTCCTTTCTGTTGAAAAATTCTTACCTACTTTTGGTAAATATCTCTACACATACACTAAGCCAATTAAAATCAATATATTAGTGCATAACTCTATCCATATTTGTTATTAATTGACTTGATGCATGTAAAAAAGATACACCAAGTGTAAGTAAAAATTTTCAGTCCCTGTATTATGCCTGGAAAATTGGTCAACTTATCAAGTGTTTTTTTTTCCCATGGATTATAGGACTGTTCTTTGGGGTGTACAAAGGCTGGGGGCCAGGAGCAGCAGCGGTGAGAGGCGTATCATGGGCCAGAGAGCTTGATTTCGATTCTGCTCATATTTTTCTCAGGAAGAGTTTTGTCAGTGGAAGGCACTGGCTTGCTCCTGCTGATGCTTAAACACATTCTTCTTCATCCCAATTCTTTCATTCTTTCATTACAAGGATGCCGTTAATTCGGTTATTTCTTCCTCATACATTCATTTTTTCATTATTTTGCTAAATATTCTGTGAATTGTAAACCCCATTAGCAAATTCTTTATGTATCTTCTTCCACAAAATTTTGTATCAATAAAAGCATTCAATTCATTATACTGGCTTTCTTTTCATGTTCAACAGATCTATGCAAAATGTCATTCCTACAGATGCGACGGGCAAAGATTAGATCACAGAAAGCACAACAATTATGTCTGCAAGGAGATATTTGTTCCCATTGCATTCATCTCTCGCTAAAGAAAATCATCGAACATGCAAGTTCAATATGTTTAAGAATAGCGTAACTGGTTTAGTTTTACATAAACCAGTTTCTCAGAGTGGACAAGATTTAAAAGATGCTTATAATAGAGCCTTGCAAAGCATCATAAGAAAATAGAGCTATTGGTGTACTGGCATTATTCCTTCGAACTGCTCTTCGACAAATTTAGCTGGCAAATTCAACTCCCAAACGATATACAGCTTTAGCACGAATGCAGACCCTATGATTTCGAAGATGTATTATTATGAAAAACAAAAATGAATTCCAATGAACTACTCTTTCTCAGAAATACATCCGGAATTACCTTGTGATGATAGGAAAAAAAGGAAAAGATAGATGCCAAAGGCGACAGGAGACATTCCCTCACATTATGCAACAATTTTGCTGGGACTCCATCTCGGGAGATCTGCAATAGAAAAGACATTGTTCAGCCACCAATTCTTCAGAGCAAAACGTTTCAACAACAATCCCAAAAAGTATACAAAAGAAATAGATGCAGAAATTTCAAGAGCAACAATGTTTTTAATCTTTATCTAGTCAAAAGCACAACTCATTGTTTTATAAGCATGTCGAAAGATAACCTAGACTGCTCTACCTAGACCTTTTATAGACCCACTGTGGTAAGCCGAAAAACAACAGCCTGTGTGTATGGTCATATTTAACTAATTCCCCAAGTTTACTGGAAAATTTACATCCACACTCATCTGATTAGTTATTAACTAACAGTATAAAGTTAGATTAGCTAAAGATGCCGACCACTTTTGAACATTATACCCCATAATCGGTTCCCTGTTAACTAAACTGCAATTATTGGAAGGAATTGAAACAGGGTAGATCAGCAAAGATAGAGAGGACACTGAACACATATTTGGAGATGCTCATATGACATTAACAAGAGTTGAATCACTTACAATTGTCCAAGATTTGCAAAATCAATATCAGGAGCAAGCTCTTGCACAATATCGCTTGGTGGTTGACCACATTCTTGCATTTTCTGCATAAGGTCCACAATCGTCGTGAAGTTATTAGGATATTTCTCGTAAACTTCATTAAGATTCTTTATCAGTTCATATTGACGAGAGTAACGTTCGAATTCTTCTTTGGTCAAACTTAATTCATGTTCCTCCAACCATTTTGGATATCGTTCTGCAATTTCTTTCATTGGCTCATGAAGAATCTCCTTCGACAAAAGTTGTTGCATCATGGTCTCAACAACAGATTCCATGTCCTAGAAATAAAGCATAAAGAAGTTATTTACATATTCAATGAGAAAATCTTACATTACATTAACGTGAATGAACTCTTCATTAATTGCATTTAAGTAAATGAAGAGTTCACCTCAACGTACACATCTCAATCAAATCAAAACAGCTGACTGAGATAACTATATTACAATCAAGAACCACCATATTGCAACTACAAATCTCAAAAGAATGTAGCATTTGCAACAAGCATTTTGAGGCAGAATCACAGACAAGTTCATGTTTGGAGAAAGAAATTCACGTTAATGGCAGTTGGAAAACAATACATAACAATGCAAAATAATCATATAGCATTTGCCAGCACCTGCATTGATGCAAAACCTCGCTGACATAATCCAAACGTACCCGTTTACCCCAATTACAATGCAAAGATCATCATAGCGGAAAAAAAAAGAAACCAAATAACCCAATTTTGCAAGAAACAAACTGCCTTTTTATCGAATTCAATCAGCAATAAGCATATGTCACCACACCAGAAAGATGAAATGCAATTAATCAATTTACATGAAAATCAACCAAAAAGAATATTGAGAAATTAATACCTGAGAACCAGCAAGCTCCTCAAACTGCTTAACCCAATCATCCAACAAAGCGTCCTTATCTTCAGGCTTAGAACCAGTAACGGACTCCAACCCCATAACAGCCTCCCTAGTCTGCTCTCTGAGCCTATCAAGAGCCTCTGCCACGTGGGACTCCTTAGGCACCTTTTGCTTCCCTTTCTTCTTGCTTTTCAAGTCAGGCAAGCCCATACCCAACCCTTGAACCCGTGTCGGCAATGGAGAAGGACTCTCCCTCTCCTTGCTCTCCCTTTCAACATTCCCCCTGTCAATCACCAATCAATATCGAAGAACCAATAAAAAGAAACTCAAAACCCAGAAAACATTATCAACAAAAACGCTTAAAGTCGGAACCTTTGTGTGGTGGGAGCCAAATTGAGAGTCTGGAAATCATCAAGAGCGCCTGTAATTGACATTAAAGACTAAAAATTTGAAAAAAAAAATAAACAGTGGGTTCTAGCGAAACATGTAAAAGAAATGAGCCTTACTATCAAGAAGTTGTTCTAAATCATCTTGGGGGTTGTTATCAGCCATGATTGATTGAAAGAATGTTTTCTGTTTCTGTTAGTTGAGTCTGTATGAACAAAAAGAGGGTTTGCTGTGTGATGTCTGTATATGGGGAATGAGAATTCGGGTTTTAAAGGAGAATGTTGACGTAATGCGGGGAGGTATGAACGATGGGTGTGTTTCGGTGGGAAAAATGAAGGGCTATGATTTATTTAAGGAAAACTAAAGGCAAAGAGTTCCACTTTCTGACAGGTTGACGCAGATATTTTCGTTTTCTTGATTTTCTTTTCCTCTGCTTTTTCATTGTTTTCTTTCTTTTGTTTTTAGTGATTTTTTTTGTGGATTTTTGGTTTAAAAGGGATAAAAATACAAAATTGACAGTTTTTTTTGTCATTAATAACCAGGAATGTGAAAAAAAAAGAGGTTAATTCTTTTGTGTTTGTATGGAAAAATATTAATTTTATAAATAGGATAAATGATACAATAATAGTGAAAAATAAATTTCTAAAAATTTCTAAGTAAATACCCCAGCAATATACGGTTGTCTTCCCAGTTAGTTGGCAAAATACTTTTAGCAACACTTTTTTAAATTAAAGTTTCTGAAGAACTAGGATTATTCAATAAAAATGATATTTTTTTATTTTATTCTGCTGAGTATTTTTAGTTTTCGAAGATATTGGAACGTGGAAATATAATAAGTTGTGAAATTCAGAATAAATATGTAAATTATTCAGAAATTTCAAGAGAACCTTTTTTTATCACTTGAAAAAGAACTAAATTTAAAGAGTATAGTGTTCTATAGACGGTAAATAGTAAGCATTTTTGAATGCCAGTAAATTTTATTTTGATAAAAACCTGATTTTTCCGCTGAAATATTAAAAAAAATAAAAGAAAAATAATACCATGATTCCTGTGAGCCTACAAAACACGGAGGAAAAACTTCAATATCAAACAAGGCTCCACTTTGATGAATCCTTTATTCGTAGAAAGCTCTTCCTTCAAGTAAAGACTTGATCCCTTGCTTTCTGATTCCGAAACAGCGTCCGCAGAACATGCCTCCGCAGAGATTTCACTTATTTTATGGTCCTACAGTGGCATCCGCTGCCGAACACTAATAACCACCGCAGCAGATTAGTTACCACCAGATTCTGACTTCGCTTCGGATTGTTGAGAGATGGAACTCTGTACAAATTGATGATCCGACCCTGCAGCTGTCGATGCGGCTTGGGAATGAAAATAATTCACTGGTGGATGAAATGAGGTGTCAGGATTATAGGATGGTTGATTGCTTTGAGGGACAGAGAGTTTTCACTATAGGGTTAGGAGAGTAAAGAGCCTGAACCCACACCGGAACATACATGGCTTGGTAACCTTCAAATCTTTTCAGCTTACCAATGTGTTTTTTACTGGAAAGATGGCGGTTCATCACCTCCTGTGTATCACATTTCACGTTGCTGAGATCGCAGACCAGCGGTATCACCGCTTTAGGCTTGGGAGTTTTGGTTGGTAGCTTTGGAAGATCTGAAGTTCTCACACGTTTCCCTCCGCGGCCACCCTTTATTTTCCGTTTGATTCCATGCCTCCTATTTTCAAGTCCCTCCTTCCGTGCCTGCAGACCGGATGACTCATTTACAGGAACCGTAGATTGTCCCCCTGAATTATTTTGCAAATTAGACTCCATCCCGTGTTCACTGTTCACAACTTCAGAAGGTTAACTTTCGGTTGGCCTCTGCTCATTTTGCTCTACAATCTCAGGCAGCTTGCTCATTTCACTGTTAAAATTATGTACAGGTTCCTGAGGCATTTCAGAGTAGGAACCATTTATAGGCTTCTGAATATTTTGAGGTTCCGCCACTGGCCTAACAACCCTTTTCAACTCTTCCACCCTGAGAAAGTTCTTTTTATGCCGCTTCCCATTTTTGTGCTGCTCAAGAATTTCCAAACTGGCGCAATCGACTCTGCAAAGTTCACACCAAGCTGCCTGTGCAGGTCGACAATTCTGTGCTCCCTTCCCAGGTCCTGGGGCTACTTGAACTGAATTATTGATTGCATTGACTGAGGGTTCCGCCACTTCCTGTATTGATTCTGCACCTTTTGCAGCAGAAGGTTCTTGATGAGATGATGTTGATGTTGCAGCACGAGCTCGAAGGTGCTTAGAGCCTAGGTTTCCCCTACCTCGCCCTCGTCCTTGTCAAAGAGGGCCAGGCCTGTGTACAGCCCTTGAGATACCCGGCCACCCCTTCCAATAGAACTACCCCTGTAAGGATTTTGACCAGCCTACAAAAATGACTAAAGGGTTTTCAAGAATATAAAAACACCAGAGCAGCAAAAACCGTATTTGGTACGATTCAAAATGCAAACCAGTGATTGAAAGTTGAATATAGAGGGCAAAGCCAATAATTATTACATCTCACAACATAGTCCATGTAAATGAGTGGCAGAAAGAAACACTCAACGCTTTTCACCCTTGAGCACAAATGAGGTGATAAAGAAGAGTAAAGAAACAAATTTGGTTCTTATACTAATGTCATCTGTATTATCAACCATGGTTCTAATTACACAAAATTTAAAATAAATTATGACTGCAATACAATTTTAACTAGGACAGCAGTTTGACTAATTCATTGTGAAGCAAACATTATTTTAAGAAAAGTTACTATGACTTATCGCCTAACAATTAGGAGTAGTCATTAACAGAGTTTGAAGGTAAGTAAAAACTATGATTGATCGCTAAACAATTACGGAAACAAGATATCCAATCAAACACAATAGCTGAAATCGTAAATCCTTGAACATGATTTTACTAATAGCTTTGAGCTAATTCAATGCATAGAAGCTCAGTACAACACAGTTCACTGAAAGCTCTAATCCCGAATTACAAAATGAAAGAAATTACTAATGCCTCCAGATTATAATACTCAAATAATTTTTTTTAAATATCAGTTGTCAATCTTGGCAAAGCATAGACATTCCCATTTCAGCTTCTGGTTTTAACCAAGAGATGCACATGTCAGACACATATAGCCAAGCAAAAAGAAAATGCAAAAAGTTTGCCCTTCTGTAAATGAGCAATTACAGAATCACTTCTCCATTCACCATCAAAACCATTGGCATTGCTCTAACGCCATCACTTGTTTCAGATTCAACGCATAAGGAGCCCAAATTCAATTACGACACAACTCAAATTTTCACTTGCTTGACTTTCTACATAAGCACATCCTTTGATTTCAAAACATCAATTAAAGCGGAACTCCGCATGGGCAAGACGTCCAACAGCCATTCCCATTCGCAATCAAAACAGTTAACATCGCTCTGATTCAATCAGGACACTAGCGAAATCATTCATTTCACAACTTTCCACAAACAAACATTACAACAATAACCAATGCCAATCACAATAATAATAACAAAAACCCTAAACAACATGTAAACTAATGAATCCAATTCAAACAAACAAGCATACCGAAGAATGCAATGCATTAGCCATAGACTTCTCCGCAGCACTCATGATCCCCGCAAACTGCGTGAGCTGAGACAGAGCCATAACGGCCGAAGCGGCAGCAGGATTCAGGGAGGCCACAATCCGGGCGCCAGCAGAAGAGAAAGAAGAAGAACCGAGAACAGCAGCAGCCCAAGGAGGAGGCGGATGCTGATACGGCTCCGAATAATGAGTGGGAGGGTAGTAGGAGTAGTGGTCATAGGAGGAGGGAGGTTGATGGTAGTGAGGGTAGTAGGTGGAGTAGTATGATTGGTCGTAGGGTTGGGGTTGCTGCGTCGTTTGATAGTAGTATTGATACTGCTGTTGTTGAAGCTGTTTGGGAGAGACGAAATGTCCATTTTAGAATGTGAGAATGATTTTTATGGTGAATTTGGTGGAGAAGAAAGGGTGAGAGAGAGGACATTTGTTTTGTCTGCTCACAGCTTCTCGCCGGAGACTCACACCTTCTTCTTCTTCTTCTTCTTCTTCTTCTTCTCAACTTTCAGGAATTTCCTCCATGGT
>CAODLS011259860.1:0-13147 GCA_948243855.1 Flueggea neowawraea
CCTCAATAGATGGCAGAAGTAAGGCACTATAACGAGGATCTCTTCCAAGCATCTGTACAACCTCTTGGTCACTTTCCATTCCCATAGCCTTCATAACAATCATGATGGGAATCTACACAAGTTTTGGAAAGAATCAAATTAGGGCCAATAAAACTTAGCTCCATGAAAATTTTGTAAATGGAAAATAAAAGACTTAGCAGAAAAGATAAAAACATTTTAACCTTTTTTACAAATTGATTAAGACATAAATACATCTTCTCCTTCTCCATTTGAATAACTGTTTTACTTTTTGTAGCCTCAGTGCTGCTAGTGACAGATGCATTTATGCTATACAGATAAAAGGAAAGAAGAAGTATTAGCAGCCAAGACTGAAACCCTAAAAGTTAAAAAGAAGCTCCCCAAGTATGCATCCAATTATTCTTTAGAAGTCGCATTCCTTTTGCCAGTCTAGAGATGCAAGTCATAGAATCCTATCTCTTTTTTAAAAAATTTTGGGTTTGTTTAACAACATAAACTACAAATCCACCCGCAAAAGGAACTAAGAGAGGATGAGAGAAATCATTATAAAAACTCAAAACAGAAACAAGACAGACCAAATCCAACAATAGTGAAATGAACTTATAAACCGATAGCCTCTTTAACCAATAGGTTGTACTGGACTATGCTGTTGAATGAACGGAGAAAAAGAGAGGAAGTGAGAAAGAAATCCAAAACACCAGCAATAAGAGCAAAAGTTCCACATTGTGTGACAAAAATACGGAAAAACACATATTAGAAAAGCCCAAAAGGAGCACTTACTTTCCCTTCTTGTCAGTATCAATAATTATTCTATTCTTGGAAAGTTGTTCTTGTATTAAAATAACCTGAAGCAAATTTGGAGAGTCAAAATAAATCAACATTTTGTAATAATAAAAATAATAGGGAATTTAAATTAAAAAAAAAAATAGATAGCATGGCAGGCCAGTAGAACTCCAAAGACTTGCTCTTAGTGGCTCAATGGCCAAGGCACCAAGAACAAGGTCTGGTGAATGGACAAAGAGGCATTAACACAAAATCTCCTTACAAGTTTTTGATCCTTTAGAAAATAAAAGATAATTAGTAAGTTAATTACGAGAATAATGCAACAACATATTGCTTATGCAATAGCCGTCCAAATATCACCCTCTTGAAAGTATACAAGAATCATTACCTTTTCAGTTCCCTTTACAATAAAATACCCTCCAGGATCAAGGGGACACTCGCCTGAAGTCAACAAAAAAGAGTGACAATCACATAAGAAAAGAGAGAAGCTATGACACAAACAAGGGCCAATGAAAACCATAATTTAGTTCCTTGAAAACGAACCAAGTCTGGAAAGCTCAGCTTCATTTTTCTTGTATAATACACAGCAACAACTCCGCAGCATAATAGGCATTCTTCCAATAACAACATCATTCTGCACAGGCAATTTTCTCACTTATACAACATTACCTTTTTATAACTGCAAAAAATAGTTGTACTCTAATATACTATGATTACCTTAGGTACTTTGGCCTTCTGATCATGGCTTCCTTTAATATACTCTATATTAACCAATATAGGAGCAGCATATCTAAAATGAGCAGTATGAAACACACCAAAAAATTAGCATACATGTATACTGAAAGTTCGAAACTGAAAAACACAATTCCTTGCTTCTTTTCTTTTCTTTTCTTTTCTTTTCTTTCACTACATTCGTCGCCATAAAAAGTTTAGTAATAACACCAATTTCGAAACATTGGTACTTCTAAATGTCACTACAATTACAATCAAATTACTGGCCTCCATAATTAAGCATACTTTAAGAAAAATTATAATCAAGTAATATAAAGGAATGCCTACATACGTTCTATCAGATAACCGGCACATGTGAGGATTAAGTTGTTCACTAACGCCATCTACCATCATAGAAGGCGTGCCAATTCTAACATCATTAAACCTGGAAAAATGATTCAGACGTCACAATCAATCCAAACCAACAATTTGTAAAGGAAACAATACTATTCTGAACCTACAAAACTTAAAACGCCAAAAACAAATTGCACAAAAAGAAACAAAAAGCAAAAAGACTCTCACTTGATGTAAATGTCACGGTCAACATTGGACACTATAAGGTTATTGGCACGAACTATTTTCTTGATGCCAATGTTCACGAAGTAATTGAAAGAGTCCAGGTGTTGCTTCACTAAACCTCTTATCTGAATATTACCCAACACAAAAACAAACATCATACTCCACTCCAATTTAATTTACTTCTCATAAACAGAACTACAAGACAATGTATTACCTTAAGGAATTCAGGAAGTAGTGGGTATTTATCAACCACAGACTTGATAGGAGCAACTAGTTTTTGCTTGTCAATAAATTGCTTATCGACAGTCATCCTTTCAAAGCACAAGTGAACATCAATGTCACAAATTAATTGAAAAATACCAATATAATTATATGAACACCAGCATGAAAAACAAAAACTATAAATGAGTTTGTCCACTGAATTAAC
Source organism: Flueggea neowawraea (assembly GCA_948243855.1). NCBI lineage: Eukaryota > Viridiplantae > Streptophyta > Magnoliopsida > Malpighiales > Phyllanthaceae > Flueggea > Flueggea neowawraea. The sequence continues at coordinate 2,519 of CAODLS011259860.1, forward strand.
TTGTATATAAGTACAACACACCCAACATGGACTCAGTCACAAAATCTAACAATATCTTCACAAGCAACCAAAAAACCTAAACAACACACAATAATAGAAGGCACGCCTTTGAAGTGTAAAAGGATTAAGAGAAGAACGGAGAGGACTGAAACGGCAACGGCGGCGAGGAATGGTCGAGAAGCGTAAAAGACTGAAATCCTGACAGAGGGCAGCGGCGCCAAGAATGCGAGAGTTCAGTTGGGGCGGAAGGAAGTGAATAAATTATGAGAACGACTAACTGGGACCAAATAATAAGCAGAACCACGAGGACGACTAACCTGGAATGAATCGCAGTTGCTGTGGTGAAGAGTACAGAAGGGGTGGCACCGGGGCTACGGCTACAGTGGAGTGGGCGTGGGGTTGAGGGTGAGTGTGTGTGTGATTTTGTTGGGGTTTAAGTAGGGGACTTCATTCCGTCGGTTCTATCAAAAACCAAACCGAAAAAACTGAAATCCGACCCTTTGAGTTTTTATTGCCGAACAGAATAAATACTAGAACCGACCGAACCAAACAAATCGGTTCGTCCGGTTAATCGAAATTCTTCCAAATTTCAAATGTGAAGCAACCCGATATGAAGGATAAAGTTCAAATTTGAGCCGGCTTACCAAGTGGTTAAATCACCGATCTCTGCCACCTAATTCAAAGATCTCATTCTCACTACTTCCCGACTGTTGACTTCAGACCTGATGGGTGGTGGTGATGAGGTGTTTGTGGTAGCAGTGATAGTGTTTGTAAGATTGTCTTTATTTAACTCTCAAACGAAAAAATTTTGGGTTTCGAACGAAGGTGAAGCTGGTTTTCAAACAAGAAATTGCAATTTTTGGATCTAGCTTGTAGATTTCAATTTTGGATCTCATGAGCAAAAAATGGGTTCTTTGAAATAGGTGGTGATTTGGGTTTTTCAATTTTCTCAAAATAATCTGGAAAAAATCGAATAAGAAATAGAGAAGATTGTGCAATTCTTTAGTGGTGGATTTTTTTTCTTGAGTGGTAGGTTAGAGATTGTGAAGAAGGTTGATGAGTATTTCCTCAAAGCTACTGGTCTTCAACTTTCCAGGCTTCATCGTCAAAAAAAAAAAACTATCCAGGCTACTTGACATTTCAAATCATGTTGTTACCAATCAAGTATCCAATTCATGTTCTTGCAGCTAACCCAGTTTATTTGGGTTTCACAAAAAAATATAAAAGAAACTCTCAAAAATTGCATTTTAATTTCTTTTTGAGAATCAATGGAAAATTTGGAACAAAGAAAAAGATTTCTTATTCAATTGTCAACATGGCTGATTGAATACTCTTGAGAATAATAATACGAAAAGAAGTTATTTTGACGATTGAGATAAGTTATCTTAATTTTTTGGTTATTTTGTTGAAATGTGAGAGGGATTGGGAGAATTTTTGCAAATTTCTTTGTTATTTCTCTACAAGGGCAATTAGATGCCTTGTTTCTCCCTCTAAAGTTGCTGACATTGGGTTTATTGGTTTGGGTGGGTGGTTTTTTTTTTTGTTTGGGAGGTGGCTAGGGCATGTAATTTTCGACACTACTTGACACAAAGTTAAATAGGTTTAGATTTGTCATAAATAGGTTTGGATCATAAACGGGTTGAACCCATATATGACACAAAAAAATGAGCTTAAACGGGTTCAATCTGTTTAACCTGTTTATGACTCGTTTAATATAACTGGGTTAAACGGGTTAATCTGCTTACAGCATGACCCATTTACAACACGACCCACTTACAAACCCTAACTATATATATATATATATATATATATATATATAAAGATTATTAAAAATGATAGTTATGTTTATGGAGAATGAAATTTATTAAAAAAGATTGCTTAATATTTTATTTTCAGAATTATAACTTTTTAATGAATTTTGTAATTTAGTTGTTTTGTATTTGATTTATCTTTGTTTAGAATATTATTGTGTTGGTAGATATTATAAACTTATATTTATTGTTTTAGTTGTAGTTATTTTAGTATTAATTGTGTATTTGTTTGTGTATTATAAAATAGATTAAAAGCGTAAAATAGGTTAACATGTTAAACGGGTCTTATCGTGTTAAACTGGTTAACCCATGACATGTGACATGTTAACGATAATTAGGTCTTGTCGTGTAACCCGTTTAATAAACGGGTCGTGTCCGAGTTGGAATTAAACGGGTTCGGATCGTAAATAGATCAACCCATTTAAAATTCGAGTTATAAACAGATCGACCTGTTTAAACACGATCCAACCCGAATTGCCACCCCTAGAGAGGGGTTGATTAAGGTGAATGGTTTGTTTATGGATAGTTCATTGGCAGGTGGGAATTTTGGTTGAGATGAGCAGTTTGGTTTAAAAATAAAATGGTACATCATGTCATTATAAAACATTGCCACATTAGATGTCGTCAGCTATTTCGTCTTCCACGTTACTAGTCATTACGTTATGTTATAACGGAAGGCCAAAACCCACCGGTTCAACAAACGTTAGGAATTGAGTCAAATCAGCTCCTAGGCCACAACGTTGGGGTCAAATTTGACAAATACACCAGAAAATGCTTAATAACATTAAATAGTACGATATTTAGTTTTTTTATACTTATAACTCAATTTTTCAAAAATAAGACTCAATAATATTACCTTTTTGATTTTTTTGTATTTATAGCACAAGTTAGTATTTTCATTAAAAAAAGATAAAATATCTAAAGAGGTAGTTGATCCTCTTGAATTTCTGAAACTTGTTTGGTGATGTTCTAAACTAAGCAAGAAGATAAAATATCTAAAGAGGTAGTTGTGTTGGATTGCGTCAGAAAGATTGACTTTAAATAAAAAAGACTTCTGATTTTAGATTCTTAATTTGATGTTGCCTCATGAAGTAAATGGCAGTGTGGTTTGATAATAGATAGATTAGGCTACTTATTTACAGAAGGCCAAGTAAATGTTAGTATTCTTCCTAGTAATGAGAAATTTCATGATTGATTATCTCAAAAGCTCCAATTTTATTTGATATCATAATCACAATGCTATCATGTACAGCGTGTTTGGTTCACCATTTTATCGCGTAATGGAATACGAATTTCATAGGGTTTTTGTATTTCGGTGTGTGTTTTATGGAATACAAATACAATGAAATTCGGACTCTGTAATTATGCAAAATAGGAATTCCTGCCAAAAACTCGGAATTCCAATTCCACGTCTCTATGTAATGAGGACTGAAGCTAAAAACTCTTTTATGTCCCTACTTGTAACACCTCACCTAATTTTCGATTAAGATTCCGACTTCTAAGATGATGATTTGGGTATTTGAATCCTTGTGTGGGACCAAATAGTGATTAGAGTTGAGATTTTCATAAGTTTAGATGTGAATAAGCTCTGAGTATGATGAAACTTACTTACCTAAGTTGGAATTACACCTAAAGTACATCAATAAGTGTGTTATGGATGGTAGATGTGAGTTACGCACGTTATTTTTAAGGTTGCGTACATTAGGTGGGTAAAAAATCAAAAACAAAAGCTACTGGGAGTTGTTGAAAACGAGTTAAGCATGTAACTCAACCAGTTAGACACGCAACTCTCACATAGGAGGTATGTTAAGCACACAACTAAACAAGTTGCACACACAAATAAAGTATAATATACAATCAATTAATAAAATGGTTAGTTTTGATGAGAGGGCCTATATATACCCCCTTCCACACCCTTTGTCCAACCATTTCTCATTATGACACTCTTTCTCATTCAGAAACTCTCTCTCTTCTATCTTCCTTGCTCTTCCTTCAATTTCCTTCAATCCAACCAAGATTTGTGAGGTAAGATGCTCATCCTTTCTAATTTTGTTGTCATATCATATAATGAAAGACTTTAGAACACATATGCATGAATGTGTGCATGCATCCATCCAAAACCTTGAAGTAAAACACCCATCCATACTCATTTTTTTTTTATAGAAGTTCATGTGCAAGAGTGATCTAGAACATGCATGCATGCATGTAAAGAACATTATCTTGCATGTTGAATGTGGTGTTAGGTTGGACGATTTTGATGCATTGGATTTAGATCTAAATGATTTTGGGCAAAATGGGTGATGTAAATGACGAATTTAGTAAGAAATGAATCCATTGGAGTGTTCTTGAGATACATGCATGGATTTATGCTTATGTTGGAAGATGAAATTGATGATTTTGATGATGTTTTGTGTAGTATATTAATGGGTTATGTTCTAGAATGTAATCAGAAGTGATTTGGGTGATTAGGATTCAGATTGTGTGTTGGTTGGAACGGATGTAGGGGTGTTTTTGATAAATTTCTATCGTAGGAACTAAAATGTAAAATTTTGATAATCCGAGGTTTAAAATATAAATGTAAGATAACAGAGGACTAAGTGGTAGTGCAATGGTAGTGTAATGCCCCAGCCATTTCGGTTAAGATTCCTACAGCTTTCGAATAGATCCCGATTTGATCTTGGATAATTGGAGTTTGGATTGACGAAGCTTTGGTGTTTGTGATGACGATTGACGTGGGATAATGGTTAACAGATCTATTTTCGAGGTTTTAGGTGTTGTGGAGCCCCGAGAATGATCATGGACAAGTTTGGAGATGAAAAACGTTAAGTTTGAGGGCTGGAGTGTTGACAACCTATGTTGGAGGCAAGTAAGACGCACGTTATCTGGATTTTGATGATCAACGTACGTTGATATTGCAAGACGTACGTTGCTCCAATAAAAGACGTACATTGGGTTTAAATAACGTACGTTATGCCTTTGTTTTTAGATCTGACGCCATTGGAAGCTTGACAACATACATTGTGGGTTGAAGACATACGTTGTGAGCATGTGTGACATATGTTGAGCCACAAAATGATGTACATTGCTTAGTTATTTCAGTGAACAGTGAGTGTCGATCTGCAGCATCGTTTTAAACCCCAAACCTAACCAATTTGTCTGTCGCTCTCATTTTTCACGCTCTCTCACTCTCAAATCGATTCTTTCTCTTTCGCCTTGCTTCCCTCGCATTCCTAAGCATCTGTAGAGGTAAGATTTAAATTCCAATATCTTCTTTCCATCCATTTTATGTATTTAATCTTGAGATTTCATTTTGGCCGAATTTGATTGGGTTTGAGATTTTGGATGATTCTGATGAAATGGATGCTTGGGGTTGTTAGAATATGTTAGATAGGGCTTAGATTAACAAGAATCAAGCTTTGAATCAAGAGCTTTGATGAGTTTTTGGTGGAGCTAGGGTTAGGTTCGGTTTTGATACAATTTTTGGAAACATTGAGTTGTTTTCGAGAAACCAATTGTACATTCATGTTCTTGAGGTTGACATTGACAAATGTGGATGTTTGGAATCGATTTTTATCAGTTGAATCGGAAGTTGGACTATTTTGATAATTTGCCACGAGGACTGAAAGTGATATTGTACATTTTTGGGACTGAAATTGGATTTAGTATATTTAGAGAGTTAACTTATATATTTTCAGAATTGTGAGGACTTAATTATGGTTTTTGGAGCACTAGTGACTTAATATTAAATTGGGAAAATTTTGGGGACTAAACCGTAACTTTCCAGAGTTTTAGGACTAAAATGTAATTTTACGTCAGAGTTAGATTTTCGACTTTTATGTTGGATCTTCATTCGAAATGGGGATTATAGCATTATGGGAGAGTCCAAGTCTGCATCTGCATTTTCATGCATTTTGGTACCGACACAATACCAGCATCACATCTTTGATTCTACTTTGATAATTGTTTCAGCTTCGTATCCGGGTCAGCAAGGTTAGCCAACCACCAGTGGAGCTTGACTGAGTCATTCAGCTTAGATTTCTAGGTGAGTGGAATGACAGCTTTAGACACATAGGTAGTGTCTTTCAAAACTATATTATTTTTGTTGTGTCTAAACTTTTACTTGTAATCTGGAATTACTAAATGATCGAAAATCTTAAAAATTTGGCTTACATGAAAAATTTGCTCTAGAATTTATTACTTTTTGTGATAAATGTTTTGTTTGGAGTTTTGATGGTTTCTAAAATAAATATTACATTTTGATATTTATTATGATTTCGGTAATAAACCCTTTGTTTTTGAAATTGAAGATATTCTCTATTTAGAAATATAATCTATCTAGATTTAAGAATATTTTATGAAACATGTATTTTATTTTTGGGATTTAATTTATCTTCAGAATAAATACTTTGTTCAGTCCTTTGAGATATTTTTGCTAATAAACGTTTCGGTTGAACGTTTGATACATTTAGTGAATAATACGCATGTTCGGCATGTTGTTTGTTTGGATATTTTTAAATAAATATTTGCATACATTTTTTGTAAATATTTCGATATGGGACACCTTTGTTACGGGGGTAAACGTAACCTTTGGTATACTAATGTGAAAGCTCAATTATCAGGATAGGTGATGGCACTCAGTTACTAGAGTAGGTGGCAACCCGTGTGTCTAGCTAACACACGTGACTATATGTTTCCAGTGGTGGAGTTCCACGTATGTTTTTAGTGGCGGAGCTCCACATATATTTCTAGTGGCAGAGTCCACATATGATCTAGTGGCAGAGTCCACATATGATCCTGATTTTGGATTTTGATATTGGTCCCATGTCAGATTGTTGGTTTGAATATGTTTTGTTTGGGCATAATAATTTCAGCGAGTCTGTTTTATTGCTCATTTTTCTATAGTATATTGTATTGTAGTCTGACGGGGTATATCTTGCTGGAGCACATGGACTGCAATGTTCACAGATGTGCCTATATCAGTTTATGTAAGTTACAATCTTAAGACCCTTAAGGTGGATGGAGAGTACTATTTTGAGCCCCTAAGGTTGTCGACCGTTAGCCCTTTTGAGTCGAGTACCATTTGGACTCTTAAGGTTGCTAGTTTTTTGATCTGATCTAGTCAGCGTAGTGCTAATATAATTCGGGTGTATGATTAGTGATTACCAACTCTATTTATCATCTAGCATGATGTTTTCATGGCATGATTAATGATTTTGACAATGTATTCATTTTTGGGTAAAATGGTTATTTTTCATAAATCCATTTTAAAAGTTTATGGTCGTCTTTGAAATATGATCTTTGATTCTGTTAACCTTTTTGGTATTTTTCTCTGAAATTATTTTGGTAAAATTAAAGTGATTTTCGGTAAATATTTTTTAAAGGAAATATTTTGGGCTATTTCAGATTTTGGAAAAATTTAATGTTTTTTTTAATTTATTCATTTAGTCGATTTGGTGACTATTATCGTCTACCTTATTTGCGAGGATTTCAAAATGATTTTTTTTGAAATTATTTGTTGTACATAGCATGTATATGTATATATAATTATATATTTGCATGTGATATATTTTGAACCATTTTTAAAACAGTATTTGTGAGGCACATATGAGGTGATCTGGAGTAACGTTTCCTCATTAGGTTTCTTACCCCTTTCTTTTCTGTCTATCTCCTTTGTTCTTATTTCAGGTGATTTTGGTTAATTGAGATTTACCGACATTCAACACTCGGTGAGGCATTATGGAGTTGCAGTCAGTGCCCTTTTGTTCGAGTCTAGTTATTATTTTGTTAGTTGTTCCACACCGGTATATTAGTGGATATTTGATTCTGTACATCCATTTGATATTTAAATATGATTTATTATTTACCAAATATTTTATTATTATGGAAAGCTTATATTTTAATAAAGTTTGGATTTATTTATTTTATTAAACTTAATTGGTTTTGAAATGTTTTTAAATAGATTAGTTTTAGTTCTGTTCTTCGACGCTTATGCGAGATGGGCCGGACTTTCATAGACGGTTTGCCTCGTATGCCGGTCATGGTCCGGACAGGTAGTTTCTAGAAACTTGAGGGACTGAGTTGTAAAATGTCAAGACCTTAGGGACTAAACTATAAATTGTTTAAACTTAAAGGATTAGAACCATTATTTTGCAACACTTTAGTTTATCAAAAGGGAGAGTTAGATACTTGATAGAAATAGGATTTCGAGATCAGTTAAGGTTTGGGAAACTCCATTCGCATTCATGCATACATGTATTGCCACAGTTATCATGTCTAATGTAAGCATACATGATTTCAGCATTGTTCAATTGTTGAGGTGACCAGTCATCCATTAGTGGTGCGTGACTGGATCTTCGGTTTGACATCCAGGTGAGTTGGATACCCTACTAAACACATTGATTTTGTTTTCATAAAATTTATATTATTTTTTATGTGTTGGATTTAGCATGTAATCTAGACTAATTGAAGGATCGGTAAATCCTAAAATATGATTATGTGAAAAAGGCAATGAATCTGCATTTAGAGGAAATTGAGGTATGAATAATTATGAGACATAATAGATTATGATTAATTATGAGATGTGACCAATTATGATTAACTGAGATATAATTAAGTATGGCATTTGTAATTATCCTTCTGATATGATGATTGAGACATATGTATGATTGCTTGTATGAAATTTAGATATTGATATGGTTTGAAACACCCAGTTACGATTTACAGTCAATGCCTAGCTATTAAGATTAGTGGCAACACTGTGTCCGGCCAGACACACGAGCGAGGTGGCAAGGAGTCCACATTTGCCTAAGTGGTTATCATTTACCCAGGTAGTGGCTATCATTTACCAAGGTGTTGGCTATATTTGCCTTAGCAACTTTCATTTGCCTTTGTGGCTATCATTTCCCTAAGCGGCTATCAGTTGCTTTTATGGCTATTGGTTAAACTATAAAAAGAATATTGATTAAGCATGAATGAACCCGTAAAACCGTTTATGTGAGGACTTGGGCTCACTTTAGTATGTTGTCCTCGCTGAGTATTTTCACCCCTTTTCGTGGTTTTAACATTTTAGGTTATTTTGATGTTAGCACCTATTCGACATTCAACACTCAGTGAGGCATTATGTTCAACTGTGAGTGCCCTTTTGTTTGGGCTATATGTCTCTATTATGTTAGATGCTCCGCATGGAGAAACTTGTGGGATTAATGGATGTAACTTTCTATTTTATGGATTTAAACTTGCTATAACTATTTCATTTTATAGTTTAGTATGATGACAATGTTTTGTAAAAATATGAATTTGTATAACTATATGAATATTTCAGTTTTCTCTTAAATAATCTAAAAACTTAAATTGACTAAAAAACTGGGTTAATAATTTATTAAGTAATAAGAAGTGGGTAGAAGTTTTGTTTGTCCAATGCTTGTGCGGGATGGACCTAGAACATGTTAGAGAACAATGTTTTGGATCGATCCGCTTATGAGAATAATACATGGTTGAAAGGTCATAAGTATTTCTCATACAATGCTTATAGTTGAATCCCTTGACCTGAAAGCAATATAGATTCTTGGGTGATTTCTCGTATACTTTGACATACACCTAACGTTATTCATAAATGAATGGCAAATATGGGTATGATTGGGTATGTCAAGAGTCATGCTAAGAAACATGAGTGAAGTGAATGGATTGTCCCTCTTGATAAGAGAGAAGATATCACCGGCCACTTGATTAGTGAAACTGATTAGCATTTGACCACACCCAAATAAGATGATAAGTGTTATTGTTTATTTGACTTAGTCAGGATCACTAAAATATGAATAAAATGTTTTAGTTTATATTAGGGTGAGCCGTTCCATGCCTTATGCTAATTCAGATATCGGGAGACAAAGGGTTGTATAAGATTGTATTTAGCTTACGTTGATTTGTAATTGACATTCACTTCAATTTGGGTAATCATAATGTCTTGCTAGAGAAAAATTATGATTTATGGGCTTTAAATTAAATTTGGGGTCCATTGCCAACATTAAATAAACCTACAGGATCACACACAATAAAGGTCTGGGTTAGGACTGATGCTAATTTTCTTGTGGGGCCATTAATTTATGTTAATGATTAAAACATAATGAGGTGGGCTCAAGGTGAATTCAGCACACTCATTTTTAGGCCATAAAGAATTATGAATTTGGCATACTAATGTTGTTTTAATTAAAAGTTTAATTAAAAAGATAAAAGGGAAGGAAGAAGACTTATTGTTTAAGTAGGACTTGTTCAAGAAGTAATCTCCTATTTTTTAGAAGGAGAGAGGCCGACCACACATGGGTGCAAACTAGGGTTTGTGCAATGAGAGGGTGGCAGCACACAAGTGAGTTCCAATTAGGTTTAGTCTCCTATTTTTTAAGAGTGTATAGCTGACCACATAATGAAAAGGGAGGAGAGACTTTGATTCAAAATAAAAACCCTAATTTTGTGGTGCATATTCGGCATACATAAGGGAGGAAAACCCTAAGGTTTACTCTCTTTTCTCACTCTTCCTCCAAGCCGTAACCTAACAAGGGAAAAGAAGACAAAAATCAATTCTCTCATTTGCTCTAGCTTGAAGGTTCGACATTCATTCAATAGAGAAGGAAGAAAATTGTTTTGCTTAGCCCTTCACTAGTCTAAATTTATCAAAGGCTTGAAAAGCTTCCTTAAGTGATAGCACATGTGATCCTAACCCTTTGATCTTGTGTGTGTGTGAGAGTAGAGGGGAGTCATCGTTTGGCAGTCCCAAAGTCAATAACAATTTGGCATTAGCTAAGGAGAAAGGGATCAAATTTCGATA